>JAPQVY010000144.1:36045198-36087698 GCA_028535165.1 Quercus tomentella | reverse complement strand
TAAGTAATATACCTCGAACTAACGATTATAACTGAATCACAAACTGAAGGTATAAAATTTGAATGCCACAAGGAAGAATCCTTGATAAGTTCACAGTTCTTGAAGAACCTAAAGAAGAAGCAAAACCTCATGTTTTTCTTATTTTTATTCGATAAGATCCTCCATTACAATGAGTGCATGCTATTTATAAGCCATGACTGAAATGGGAAATTATAAAAAACGTACTAAATAATAAAAGCCAAAGTTAAAGTTGATTTGATATGAAATTAGCAGCTCCAAAATAGGAAAATAGTTAAAAAAAAGTTCTAAATAATAGAAGCCTAAAATTAAGGTGGATTTGGTTTGAAATTAGCAACTCCAAAATCGAAAAAATATCTACTAATTGGTATGGAGCTGGAGAGTCAATCAACCATTAATCCACACCATAAATCACGCCCAATTAAGCCAGATCAGTGGTCAATAGCTTGGATTAAATTTATTACACCTTCATCTTCTTTTGGGCCAAGCTTGGAATGTCTTGTGTTAGAATCAACCCAAATCTCTTGAATCAAGCCATTAAGTGCTTCTTTGATCTTCTTGGATCTTGCTCTAATTATAGGCCCAACTGGAACATGCAATGGATCCTTTAGTGCTTGTTGATTCTCATCATTAAAGGATTCGATGGTTCTGCAAACGTCAAGAAATAGAGAATAAGGAGAGGGATCAGTATAAAGAGTTCGTCCGTACTTTCAACATGGAGCTAATGGCCAAGCTTGTCCTGCTTAAGGAGGAGACTTGTTGTTGTGAGGAGGCAGAGAAGACAAATGCGAACCTGACGACGGAGTTGGCTACTCTTTGCGAGCAAATGGACAAGGCCAAAGCTGACGTGGTGTCGGCGTTCCGGATCTCGCAGCCTTTCTTTGACGAATGTGGCATCTTTTATGGCGATGGGTTTGATGACTACCTGAAACAGGTTGCAGCCGTCTACTCGGATCTGGACTTGTCCAGGTTGTTATAGAGGATACCATCTCGCCGACTCTTGGGGGTGTCGATGCCATCAGCAAGGAGACCGACGACTCTACCCATATTGTTGAGGAGGAGGTGAAGGACACTAATGCTGAGGTCATCGTCAAACCTGCCCCTGAAGGCCTGTGGCTCCCGTGGTCCCGTTTGCTGCTGATGGCATATCTACCGCGAACGGTCTGTCTACTGTGGATTCGTCTATTTCCAATGTTCTTCCGTCCTGATTTCTACCCTTCTCTTTTTCAAGTTGTATTTAAATCTCCTTTCTTTTTATAAGTTTATTTGTAAGATAATGGTGGATGCCCCTTCTCTTGGGCTTGATGTAAAAACATTTACCCCTTTGGGTTTATATCTACTGCTTTTATCTGTTGCTTATACTTGTTGTTTTATTTTTACTACAATTGTGGATATGCCCTCGTCATTTTTGCGCCTTCACTTGCCATTGATATTTTGTTTCATCTGTAGGTAAGACTTAGCATAATTTTTGTGACCAGGTACTCGTTGGTATCCTTGGTCGTTCGTCCATCCCGTAGGTAGAACTTAGCATAATTTTTGTGATCAAGTACCCGTCAGTATCCTTGGTCGTTAGTCTATCCCGTAGGTAGGACTTGGCATAATTTTTGTGACCTGGTACCTGTCCGTATCCTTGGTCGTCCGTCCATCCCGTAGGTAGGACTTAGCATAATTCTTGTGACCAAGTACCCGTCGGTATCCTTGGTTGTCCGTCCATCCCGTAGGTAGGACTTAGTATAATTTTTGTGATCAGGTATTGTTAGTATCCTTGGTTGTCCGTCCATCCCTATGGGTAGGACTTAATATAATTTTTACAACCAGGTACCTGTTGGTATCCTTGGTTGTTCATCCATTCCTGTGGGTAGGACTTAGTATAATTTTTGTAACCAGGTACCTGTCAGTATCCTTGGTCGTTCATCCATCCCTTTAGGTAGGACTTAGTATAATTTTTGTGACTAGGTACTCGTCGGTATCCTTGGTCATCTGTCCATCCCTGTGGGTAGGACTTAGTATAATTTTGTGACCAGGTACCCATCGGTATCCTTGGTCGTCCGTCCATCCTTGTGGGTAGGACTTAGTATAATTTTTGGGCGATTCACTGAATGGTATATGGTAGGACAATGTTTATGATAATCCGTTCAAGTCTTATTAATAGTAGAAGATCTAAAAAGAAACTCGACATCCTTAAAACTTCAACATCTCACAATATCCAACTTTGACATAAATAATAAAAGAAAGCGATAAAATAAGCTTCACTCGTCTACTACTGGTAGTATTTCCTCAAGCGCTCAGTGATCCATGGGTGGTGGAGCCTTTGTCTGTCGAGTGTCTCTAGGTGGTAAGTCCCCTTTCTATGGTAGTCAATGATCCTGTAAAGTCCTTCCCACTTGGGGCCTAATTTGCCCTATGTGGGGTCTCTGGTGGCCATCGTCACTTTCCTTAGAACCAGATATCCGACTTGAAAATGACGAGACTTGACTTTGATGTTGTAGTGTTTTGCCATTAGGTCCTGATAATGAGCGATCCACTGTAGGCGCATCCCCTCTTCATTCCTTTCCTCATTATGGTGGGATATTCGATAGCTAGTCAGTCCAACCTCTGCCAAGATAACAGCTTTGTTTCCAAACGAGAGGTGGAAAGGTGTCTCCCCTGTAGGTGTGCGAGCCGTCGTCCTATATGCCCACAGGACGCCGGGTAGTTCGTCTGGCCATATACCCTTTGCCCCCTCGAGCCGAGTCTTGATCATCTTGAGCAAGGATCGGTTTGTAACCTTAACTTGTCTGTTGGCCTGAGGGTGGGTGAGAAAGGAGTAGTGGTTCTTGATCCCTAACTGTTGGCAGAAATCTTTGAACGCGTGGTTATCGAATTGCTTTCCATTGTCAGAGATAAAGACCCTAGGGATTCCAAAGCAGCAAATGATACTTTTCCAGATGAAGTTTCTGACATTTTTCTCCGTGATAGTGGCCAATGGTTCTGCCTCGATCCATTTGGTGAAGTAGTCAATCCCTACGACAAGGAACTTGAGCTGCCGTATTGCCATGGGGAAGGGTCCTACTATGCTCATCGGTGTAAGTTCCTTTAATGGTTGTCGTATGATGTTGCTGAAGCATTGGCACTTGTCACATGCCTTCACGTAGGACTAGGTGTCCTTCTACATAGTAGGCTAATAGTATCTGGCTTGTATCAGCTTGTGAACCAGTGAGCGTGCCCCTGAGTGATTCCCACGTACTCCCTCGTGTACTTCTTTCATGACATAGTTTGCTTCGGTAGGGGCTAGGCACTTCAAATATGGACAGGAGAAGCCCCTTTTGTAAAGGACATCCTTGATCAGTACGAAACGTGACGACTGTACCTTTAACCTACGGGAAGTATTGCGATCTTCTAGGAGCGTCTTATTCTTGAGGTAGGATCGATTGGCATCGTCCAGTCGGTTCCTAGGGTGATCACCTGTACTTCTACTTTGTCAATGGCAGGAGAATATTGGACAAAAGATAGTACCTAATTAGTGACGTCCATACACTCTGCAAATGCAGCTTTGGCCAAATGGTCCGCCTGCTTGTTCTCTTCCCTTGGGATCTGCACAAACTTGGCCGAGAGCCGCTCACTGACATTTTTTTTTATCATGCTTAGATATTCTCTCATCTGTTCCCCTTTGGCCTCGTAGTTACCGTTGATGTGCCTAACAATAACTTGTGAATTGCAGTGTATGACTACTGACATGGCCCCTGCTGCTTTAGCCAAGTCGAGGCCCAAGAGGACTGCTTCATATTTCGCCTTATCGTTAGTCGTTGAGAATTGGAGGTGCTCTTTCTGGTGACCGTAGTAAGACTTCAGCTCCATCGGCCCATTGATTGGACGAACCGTCTGTCCATATCATCCATGCCGTCGGCCTCTTCTCTTCATCTTCTTTCATTATGAACTCGGCAATGAAATTAGCTAAAGCTTGTGCCTTGATCGCGGTTCTGGGTTGGTACTGGACATCAAATTCGCTGAGCTTTATCACCCAAAGAACTAGTCGCCCTGCTGCCTCAGGGTTGTTCATTTCTTTTTGCAATGGTTTGTCCATTTGGACCACTATGGTGTGCGTTTGGAAGTACTGCTTGAGTTTTCGGGCAGCTGTGATCAGTGTGAAGGCCATTTTCTCCATTGGGGGATATCTTCCTTTAGCTCCCCAGAGCGCTTGGCTGGTGTAATAGATGGGTAACTGTACTCGGTCTTCCTCTCGGATAAGAGTGAAGCTGATGACTATTGGTGACATTGCTAAGTAGAGGGAGAACTCTTTACCGGGTTTGGATGGACTGAGTAATGATGGGGACGCAAGGTATGCCTTCAATTCCTCAAAAGCCTTCTGGCACTCATTGGTCCATTCAAAAGCCTTCCTTAGTATCTTGAAGGAGGGCAGACATTTATCCGTTGCCCTGAAGACGAACTTGTTGAGGGCTGCTACCCTACCGTTTAGGCTTAGTACCTCTTTGATGTTTTTCGGAAGCTCCATCTCCATTATTGCTCAAACTTTGTCAAGATTAGCTTCCATACCGCGCTGCGATACCATAAAGCCTAGGAATTTTCCTGACGCCACACCAAACACACATTTACTGGTGTTATGCTTCATATTGTAGAGGCGAAGGGTTTTGAATATTTCTCGAAGGTCATCTAGGTGGCTAACTTCCCTTGCACTTTTTACAAGTATGTCGTCTACATATACTTCTACGTTCTGCCCAATCTGCCGGGCAAATATCTTGTTCACAAGCCTTTGGTATATTGCCCCTATGTTCTTCAATCCAAATAGCATGACTTTGTAGCAGAAAAGTCCTTGGCTTGTGACAAATAAGGTCTTCTCCTAGTCTACTTCATCCAATTTGATATGATTGTACTCGGAGAAGGCGTCCATGAAACTTAACAGCCGGTGGCCAACCGTAGAGTCTACGAGGAGGTTGATGTGCGGGAGTGGGTAACTGTCCTTGGGGCATGCCTTGTTCAGGTCGGTGAAATCTACACACATTCTCCACTTGCCATTTGCTTTTTTGACCATGACTACGTTTGCCAACTATTTGGGGTAGTAGACTTCCCTAATGAAATTTGCCTCCAGCAATTAGTGTATTTGCCTCCAGTAGTTTGCATACTTCTTCGGCTATGACTTTGTCTCTTTCTTGGACGAAGTCTTTCTTCTTCTACTGGATTGGAGGGAAGGACGGGCATATGTTGAGCTTGTGGACCACAATATTCAAACTGATCCCTAGCATGTCCTCATGGCTCCAAGTGAAGACGTCCCAATTATTTTTTAGGAAGAGGTCAAGCTTTTTGTGAACTGAAAGGTCAGCCTGCGTGCTGATACAAGTGATTCGGCCTGGGATGTTATCGTCCAAGAAGATCTCTTCTACGTCTTCTGTTGGCTCTACTTCAACCCTTCTTTCTTCGATGTTCAAAGCCTGTAAGTGATCATCCATCTCCAGCATGGCAACATAGCATTCGCGGGCGGCCATATGGTCCCTCATGCTTCTTCTATCCTATACTTCGTTGGAAACTTTACTAGCAGGTGGTATGTGGTCGTGGCCACCCTCCATGCGTTATGTGTAGGTTAACCAATGATGGCGTTGTAGGCAGAGGAGCAATCAATGACCAAGAAATTGACTTCCTTAGTGAGCTGCTGAGGGTAAGTCCCAATGGTTATTGGCAAGGTGATGGTTCCCACGAGGAAGACCTTGGTGCCACCGAATCCTACTAACGGTGTGTCTGAGGGTAGGAGACGCTCTTTGTCGACCCTCATCTGTTGGAATGCTGGGTGGTAGAGGATATCCACTAAGCTTCCATTGTCTATTAGCACCCGTCGGGTATTGAAGTCTGCAATTGACAAGCTAATAACCAAGGCGTCGTCATGAGGGTGGTGTAGTCATCTAGCATCTTCTTCTGTTAAGCTGATGGCAGGATTGTCAACCCTGGTCGCTTTAGGAGACTGTTCGAAAATCTGGACGCTCTGCACCATTCGTAAGTACGTCTTCCTTGCCTTCTTAGATGATCTTGCCATTATGTTCCCTCCTACGATTACCCTTATCTCTCCGAGCGGGGCTTTAGGTCTTTCCTTGACTCGCCGATTGGGCTTGAGGTCCCTTGGTGGGTTTTCTCCACCCTTGATAAACCGTTGTAACTTCCCTTACTTGATGAGGGCTTTGATCTGCTGCTTGAGGTCATAGCATTCGGAAGTATTGTGCCCATGGTCCTGGTGGAAACAACAATACTTGTTCCTGGGCCTTTTGTTCGGATCGCCCTTCAGTTTGTTCGACCAAGTCAACATTGCGTCGTCCCTTATCTACATGAGGACTTGGTCCAATGGGGTATTCAAAGGAGTGAAATTTATCGTCCTCATCGACGGAGGTTTTGATCTCTTGTTGTCCTTTCGGTCGCTCGTTTGGGCCAACTTTCCCTCTTCTTTGGTTTGCCCCCTCGGGCGATCATCGCATCTTCGACATTCATGTATTTCGTGGCCTTGTACAGCATATCGGCCATCGTCTTTGGGTTGTTCTTGTAGATAACGAAGAGGAAATCTTCAGATTGCAGCCCATTGGTGAATACAATGACGAGAACTTTGTCATCGACTTCATTAATTAAGAGGGCCTCCTTGTTGAAACAGGTCATGTATGACTTTAGGCTTTCGTCTTCCTGCTGCTTAATGATTAGTAGACTTGCTGAGGATCTTTTGTACCTCTGCCCTCAATAAAGTGAGTGACGAAGTGTCCGTTTAACTCCTTGAAGGTGGATACCGTGTTGGGGGTTAACTTGCTAAACCATACCCACGTTGGCCCTTTCAGTGTAGTGGGGAATGCCCTGCACATAATCTTATCTGGAACCCCCTGTAGGTGCGTGAGGGTTTTGAACGACTCTAGGTGGTAGAGGGGATCCTTCGACCTGTCGTATGCTTCCACTTGTGGCATTCTGAACTTAGTTGGAAGGGGGAAGGATATGACCGGAGCAGTGAAGGGGGAGTCGGTACGGTGGACTAGTTCGTCCAAGCTAGTGGACACCTAACCCTTCAGGGCACTCATCATCATATCCATCTTCTCCTTCATTGTCTGCATCTCTTGCGCCATGCACAACGCGCCGACTTCCAACTCGAAGGGACGACTGGTATCCTGTTGGTCCCATTTACTAATGACGTTACTCTCCTCTTGGTCGTCCCTTTTCTTGGTGATCGTTCATCAGGGGATGATTGTTGTTGCGTTCGTCCCTGCCCTGTCTGTTATTCTGATCGTTTGGCTCCTGATCATTCCGCTGCTCCAGCTATCGTTCTAACTCTTGGTTCCACTGAGTGAGCCGTTTAACCATTGCGGCGAGGGTTTGCACCTACCTTTCCAATGCATTGGGCGGGTTCTCGATCTCTTGGTTGGTAGTGGCCATCGATTGTGTCAGGACCATACAACTCTTAGTCCTTGAAATGGCGATATAGCTTATCACTCGTTCCCACAGACGGCGCCAACTAATGATATGCTAAAATCGTCAGTGAGTTGTAGGCTCCAAATCACGACAATGAGTACTTATGAAACAAGAACAAAAGGACCAAACAGAAGGCACCAGTGTGATACCGGCCAAAAACCCTCCGAAGGTCAAGTCAGTGAATGAGAAATCTCTAAGAACTCTATAGTGAGAGAGCTAGGGATTTTCTGCGTACTTGAGAAAAAAGGAGGTCTTGTGCTTATATAGTGGTGAGTAGCGAATTGAGATCCCTTAAGAGTGGAGATTTTTCGTTGTAGGGAAGATTTGGTACTAGGGTTTCCAAAATTTTAGAGTGTCTTTCCATACGAGGGAGATATAGGTGTGTAGTAGGGTTTTTTGTGCATGATATGCAAGATGTTTCCATATATAAGTATTTGTGAGGACCAAGCAAGGCCACGTGGGACTCGTTGACTTTTCCACTTCATCAGCCTATGGTTGTCCTTCGCTCTAGAATCTTTTGTTGGTACGTTGAGGAGACGCATCCGTCAGTTTTTATGGTGGAATCATCCTTTGAAGGCTCCGTTGGTTCTTACGGGAGTGTCGCCCCCATTGTCGTCGTTCTAGAGCCTTCGTCAGTTTCTGTGAAGCTAACGGCCCCGTAGATGTCGTCAGCTCTCTCAGTCTTCTATTTATAAGCCAATTTCTTTGCCAAAAATACCCCTATCACATTTCTGGGTGCTTAACTCGATGAATGCACATAGAGCTATGCATCTGCTTCTTAACACAAGTTTTTTTAGGAATCATAAGCAACAGACATTTAGTCATGATGGTTGAGACTTGAGAGAAGCCACTTGTTTTCTTATTATTCCGTTATATTGGGTTTGTTATGCTTTGTCAGGCATACAGTACAGGTTAGAACAAGAAATGCTGGTTGAGAGAATAATTTATCTTATTGTACACTTTTTTTTTTTTTTGCTTGGTAAATGCGGGGGCTCGAACCCCCGAGTGATAGGTTCTTGAGTGATTCTAGTACCCACTTTTGCATGATTGCATGACTCTGTTGTGGAAGGACCTTCCACAGATCTAAAGTTTAGTATGTTTATAGGGCGTGGCTAATTGGTGCACTGATGTACTTGCTAAGTTTGGAGCCAACCAAACTTTTAATTTTGCGTTTTTTGATAACCCACTATTTGTGGTGAATAACTTGTTGGTTTTTGATAGTTAATACTATGTTTTGTCGTTTTTACCCAAAAAAAACCTACTTTTGCTTTTTGGTGACAGATAAGGCTTTAATCCAGGAAGTCATGAATGGCCTACTCCATGAATGATGTTTTGCCATACTTGAATTTGGAGAAATTGATTTGGCACGTATGCTATCCCAAAAGTGGAATGAAATGAATGGCTCATAAGTCCTATCAGACCATAGATGAGAACTGGCTTCGCTTCTACTGGCAGGTTCTTAAGATATACCGTACATTTACATTGCTTTCTTTGCTTAGTTTTTGCACTAGTACGACTTTTCCAATGTTTTCTTTTTGATAGCAAATGGTTTAATAGTTTGATGGTTACTTGTTTGCTCTTCATTTCTCATTACTCTCTCTCTCTCTCTCTCTCTCTCATGAAACTTGCACTTTACTTTTTATTTGTTAAGAAAACTCTTGACAAGTGTGCTACCTTAGTACATTTGGATGTCTTCTTGAAGTTAAATGAATGAGTTACATAACCATCAAACTATATATCTGCTATTATTCACTATAGTACTTTCTTTGACTTTCACTCAGTTACATAACCATCAAACTAGAAATCTTTACTTGCACTCAGTCAACATTTTAAGATATAGTGGAGAATTGATCCTTCTATCATTCGTTTTATTGTTAGATGGTGATTTCATCCAAAGCAACGTCATCCATTCCATTCTTACCCTTTCGAAGTCCCACACTTAATAAGGCATGGTGGAATAGTGTTAGTAATTGTAACACCCCAAACCCATATCAAGGATTTAGATGCACGACCTGTCTTATAAATAATCAACATTTACTACAATGGAACAGAGCATAATCAAATATCCACAAATAAGAATCAAACCATCAAGTCTTTCTTATAAATCCATAAAACTAAAACTTCAACAATAGTCTTCAAATACAATCCCAAATAGTTTCACGAATACTAAATTCATTACCCTAAGAAAATATAATAAAACAGTTCATCAACTAACATAACTCCAAAAGAAGTCTTCAATCTATGGCTCCAATGATCTACCACCAAAAGATATTCCATTGCTCTAATCTGAAAGGGTGGAGAAAGGGGGGTGAGCTAGAAACTTAATAAGAGACTACATAACATGAGAATGTCTTTCAAAACAAAACAATAGTATCATTTACAAAATATAATCTTTACAAAACATTTACAAATAGTTTTAGCAGTAATATAATATATTCTATAAAACTGTCAGAAAGAAAACATTTAACTATAATACTGTCATCAGTAAATAAAATAGTGTAGTGGGCCTTTTTGTATCCTGGGCTGGACTGCTCCTGTCGTACTGTGACCCAATAATTCTGGGGTAGGAGAGTTGAGATTGGTTCAATTGAAACACACCTTGAGCCAGCTTGTGCGCAAGCCAGGACCCCTGGCAGAGATCTTGGTCATGTGCCCACGACAGGGAATGTTATCATAAAAACATTATGGTAGGAGAAACATAATACAGCAGGATAGTTAAATATTTTAACAAAAGTACTTGCTACCAACCAAAGATAATACTTAAATGATTTTGCAAAAGGAAAATACGATAATATAAGTATGACAGGAATGGACTAGTAACAAGAAAGATAACGTAAGCTAACAATCGCAATAAAAGAAGGAAGGGGATTAGTCTGCCAAACTTGATTCCTTGACAGATTTAAGTCCAAGAAGGGAACCAATCTCCAATGTGGGTAATCTCACAAGGGAATTCTGCCATAGAAGTTACCCACTTTGGAAAATGGACCTAAGTGGCTTAATCTCAGATTCTTAACTTGCTAGAGAGCAGGCTATTGAGAGGGAGAGAAGTGAGTAGCCTATTGGTGCCTACTTTCCATTCCTCACACTCCTATTTGCTTGCTTTCGGTTTTTTCTATTTTCTTTGTTTATATTTTCTGTTTTTTGAAGTTTCCTACTTCTCTGTTTTTCTATGTTTCCTGCTGTTCCTCCTTGTTGTTGTTTACTATACACGGCTAAAGCCTTTTTATACTGCCTGCTGTGATAAGATTTACCATTTTACCCCTCAACTACTTTTAGCCTGTTGTGGGTGTCCTTCCCCGACTGCCCACTGGTCTTCTGGTTGCCCATCCACCACCACTACCTTGTGCTGGCCGCGCCACGCTTCATTCCTAGACAAAAGTAGTTTTGTTTTGTTTTCTTGCTTCCCATGGCATTCTCATCCGGATAAGGGCTGAGTTTCTCTCTTACTAACCCAATAGCATACACCTTGTGATTCCAGCTCATCTTTGTCTCTTTTGGGTGGTATGTCATCCTAGCAAGACATTTCCCCAAAAGAGCTTGAGCATGAACCCCATAATAGGCTTCCCACTTCTCCCTACCACCAGACCATACCCTCTTTTATCTCTGACCCATGGCCCACAGCCTTTGTATTGACTGGGTTCAAATGGGTGGTGCCTGAGACTTGTGCGTGCTCCACTCCCATATGAGTCTATGGCTTGTCTAGTGCTCACGCGTTTGCCATTGCCTATGGGTTTGTCTAGTCCTGCTGCATGTTTTGCTGCTTGTTAACTCTTTGTGGCGTGGATGAGTCATTGGGTCTTCATTCTTTGCATCTTGTTTCTTCTTTGGGCTGGGTATTGCTTGGGTATGGGCCTTTTCTTCTTTAATTTGGCCCTTGTCTCCTCTTACTTCCAGTTCGTGGGCTAACTGGTACTCCTGCCACACTACGGTATTGTTTCTACCATGATATCGTTTAACTTGTGTTTGCTGGGCTCCCTCTCGACCTGCCATGCCAGCTTCATGTATTATTCCTTCCCTTGGTTTACGTTGCCCAGTCTTCCTACTGGGTTAGTTCTCATAGCATCTTGGGCTTTCTTGGCACATTTAATTCCTTGGGCATCCTCGGCCCATTTCATTTCTTAGGGCATCCTCGAACCATTTCATTCTTTCCTACTTCTTATATTCTCATGGACTTTTGCTAAATCTTTTGGGTTTCCCTAGCCCAATTACCATATCCTTTACTTTTGGGTTTATTGGCTTTTGAACCAATTCCATTTACTAATTCCTTTCTTTAGGCTCCTCCAGCCCGTCTTTGCTTGCTTTCTACTTCTTATGATTCTCATGGGTTTACTACTTCCTTCTTTAGGGCTCCCTTGGGCCTATTTGCTTTCTTTGGGACCCTTTTACTATTTTGTGGGCCTATGTATCATTATTATTGCCATTCGGGCTTAATAAAGTAATAAACAATTTTTCCACTTGTAAAGGCCAATAACAATAAAACAATAGTTTGATATGGAAAACATTAAACATTAGCCAGACAAAGACATAAACTGCTAAACACTCGGTGGGTGATTTTTGTGGGAAACAATAACACTAACCTCAGAGAGGCAACACTGGCTCTAAAGAGCAAATGATAACACTATCTCCGAAGAGCAAACGATAACATTGCACCACACCACAATAACACTACATCGGCCGAAGATTAACACTTAACCCTATGTTGGTAAAGGTTGCAGACTATCTAGCTGACTACTTGAAAACATTTTTTGTTTATTACAATATTGTCAATACAAATCATATATCATATAATGAATACTTTCTCAAAAATATAGTTTTTGAGTCGTCCTTAACATATATAGTTTCAAAGTAACACATAGGAAATAATAAAATTTAGGGATGTGTATAAAGCATTGACAATGATATAAGATTTTTAAATTTCACTTTTGCAATTATGTATATATATATATATATACACACACACACACATGTCTTGAGAGACATCATGTTCTAAAGTCCACTTACGTCTAGTTGCTAAACCATGCTTCACTTCAATTGTCCGAAACGATGTCAACTAGAACCTAGATCAAATAGCTCAATAAGGGTAGGTTTTGAATAACCCAAAAAGTCCTCTTATAAAACTTTTCCTTAGCCATTTTGAAGATTTCTCAATATTAAATCTAACATAGCTTTCTAATATACATCATGCCTATGCTATATTTTATATAATTGTAGTGTAAACCCTAATACTACAATCTGTTATACCTATATATATACCGTTGAACACCACCTATGGATGTTTATAGGCTTAACTTATAAATAATAGTGATGCTACTCCACATATACATTAGGATCTCTTTCAAAATCAATAAACTAATGTACGTTTATATAGATACTTCCATGATAGCCTATTTTCCCTTGAATATATCAATATAATTTCTAAGACATCTATGGGACTCTGAGATAATGAATCCTAAGTCAAAGATGCATTTAATGATTCCAATAAAGCATGAATAGACAGATGTTTACCTCAGTACAAACAAACATGATGGTTGCTCTAATAGTACCATGTTATTCTATTCTTTTCAATGTAGAGAAACCCTAATTCTCTGCTCCTAAACCTTTACACACTAAGCACTGACCTTTTTTTTTTTTTTTTTTTTTTTTCCCCCGGAATCTTGTAGTCTCTCTCTACCTTTCACATGGTTGACTTAGAAAGACCCAGTATGTATATATATACCTCTAAAATAACACTCCAATTAGTACTCTTAAATAACACTTATACTTGAGTTAGAGTTTAAGACCCACTAAAACTTAAATAAGCTTCCAAGACTTTAATTCCCAATTAAACTCAAATTAAGGTTGTTTAGATAGGCTAGAACTCTAAAAGATTCCAATAACACTTAAACTCCAAATTCAAATAGGTTTTAATTTCTTATCATTTTCCTTAACTGATAAGGAGACTACTCCTAATCCAAATAGGTTTTAATCTCTTATCCTTTTCCTTAACTGATAAGGAGACTAAAAGTTTAATATGAATAATCCACAAAATAACTCTCACATTACATCTTCTTTTATTTATTTTCTTTGTAGTGATCATAATATAAAATAATATCACCTTCAAAATAAATTAAATAATTCATCAATTTCACTCTAGAAGCAATTAAATTAAATTTAAGTGAGGCGGGTGTTACAGTAATGATTTAGATTTTAAAATTTGGCCTAAAAATAGTGACATATTATTCATTCCAGAAGAACAGTAATACAAAATTGTTTTGTTATCATTGATTACATTTGGGTTCTTTGAACTGTTTTGTTGCATTTTTTTAATGGATGTCCGATTAGAAAGATTAAAAAAAACTTTTTATTTTTTATTTTTACTGATGTGTTAAGGATGATACATACATAAGTAAAGAAGAAAAATAGTTCTTTCATCAACCAATCAGAAGAAAAATGGTATTAATACTTTCAAACTTATATTCATTTCTATCAAAGAGTAGTATTTGAAAATATAATCTTTTATGTTTTATTGACTAAAATTTTTCTTGGATGTTATGGCATAAAAACTTGAAAGGATTTATTTGATGTGGTTTCAAAAAGTTCACATGAAAATGGAAAATTTTGAGCATTTGGTGACTAAAATCACGTACATATCTTTCTTACATAAGGGTGTCATATGAAATTCAATATGGTAGCTTTGGCATGATTATAAATGAAAGTTATCTTGCATTCTCATATTTAGGGCTGGATATTTAATATGCATTCGACATATTACATTCGTATTAACTTGCTTTTTCCATATTTTTCTGTTTGTATAATTCTTAGAATATTATAACAACGATTGCTCATGTGCCTAGATGGTGTAGAAAATTAAAGACCGTATAAAAGAAGTAAAATTTCAACATGTGTAATTTTTATTTTAGCTTATGCTTGACACTAAAATATTCAAAGATTTAAAAAATGATTTGGTTGGATGCAGTATGAAATATGACAAGAAAAAAAAATTCCAACACTATATTCAACTATGACTACGAGATACCAAGAGAATTTCAATAACAATATTGTTATATATTGTCTCTTTAATTTATATAACAAAAGTTAATATAAAGATTTTTTATATATATATGTACAAAAAAAATTAATATATAAGTGTAATATAATTTTTTTTACTAGATTAATACAATTGATATTACGGTACCCATGCATTATGAATTTATGCAGGTACAATAAACATATTTACAAACATATAACCAAGTTAATCTTTAAACATAATTATAAACAAATGTATTTTCAACATATTTCTAAACATATCAGCAACATAAGTATTTTTTATTCAAAATTTTCTTCAAGTTCACCTACTCTAACATTTATTATGTTATATCCATAAGAAAAATAACTATTGACAAGCAACTTATTTGCTTTAGTTTTGAATTTATTCAATCCATAATTATACAACCACAATTAAATTGAACTTATTTTATGGTGTCTAGGTTTCTCAGTATTTGCATTTTTTATTCCACTTTAAACAATTGTATCTCTTTAAAGGCCACTTTGTTTTGACATTGTTTGTGGTTTCAGCAATTTTTCTTTACATCACTACTCTAATTATGCAATTCAATATTTTTAATTTTTCAATACAAACCCTAAAGAGATACAATTTTTTTTTTTTTTTACCTTCCTCGTAGGTCTTGCCATTCCTTTTATATTTAAATTAATAAACATTTTGGGTAGTCAAATAAATTTATGAATGTTATAGATTATTCTAGCCATGCTGGTTGACATTCTGAGCATAAACTTCAAAGAAAAACAAAAATGGCTATAAATATGTTAATCGTTATAGTGTTTGCTCGATCAGTGAAATAATACCAACATTTTACACCAAAAACCTAAACATATTCATAGACATATAAATTTAGAGATTTTTTATATAAAAAAAATTAAAATATATTGGTGAACATAAAAAGAATGATAATTCTTTTGAATAAATGTATTTCTTTTGTTTTTTCAACTTGACTCCTTCAAATGTGGTGGGTTCCACCTTATAGAATGGGGTATAATTGAACAAAAAAATTTCTAGGTTTAAAATAATTTTTTTTCCTCTATCAATTACCATCTAAAACAGTTGTTTAAAAACACACACACATGCATATATAACTACAAGTATAGATTTTGAAACAATTTTTCTTTTCAATAGCTAATAAATTTCCAACGTCGTAAGAAGTTTTCTTAGATCATTTTTTTTTTTGTTTTGAAAAACAGTCTTTCCAAATACTATGTAAAACATATATTTATACATAAACATAAATACAACAATAAAATTTGAGACACAATCACGATGAATGTTTTTTTCAAGTCAAAGTTTTCAATATTAGCAACCATATTATCTATACAAAACACAAAGAATTTACTAAAATCAAATAAATTTATAAAATTACTTTTATAATACTAAGCCTATTACTTTTTATTGCCAAATCTTACAACTAAAATAATTTTTCATATGAATTTTACTTAAGTTAATACGAAATTGTAGAAGTATCATTAGATGTGTTGTGTGTGAATCTCTAAGCTATAGTATTTTAAGATTATTGTTATTTTTCTTAAGTTAATTTGTCTTTGCAAATTAAAAAATTAACTATCCTAATTTAATCTAAGTTTTGTCTTTTGGATTGCTAATCATCATCCTTCCCTACGGATTTGACCTTGGAATAACTGAGTTATTACATTATATATATATATATATATATAATTTTTAACTTGTTGATTATGGTCTTGAATCTTGATTCCTCATTTTACTTCCAAATTGGTGCGGGATGCAAAAGCGTTAAGAAGTAGAACATGTCTACTTCTAAAAGACAAGAAAAAAAAAAAAAAAAAAAACACGTTTGCTTCTGAAAATAACCTCAAATCCATGAGGGTTTCTTGAATCCATAAGGGTCCTTAAATCTACATGGAAAAAGGGTTTTGGAATCCACCAGAGAAACAATAGACAAAAGTTTGAATTTTATTGATTGAAAAATTGTTCAAAAACGTGTACAGACTTAGGGGCCTACTTAAGGGCTCCATAAAACTTGACAGATAAGAAAATATATTTTAAAATAACTCCTAATTAATACCTAACCATAACAAGAACCAAATTTGACCTAAAAAACATTAAAATCACCTAAAAACAAGGAAATAAATCACCTAAACCTAAAATACATTTTTTACATAAAAAACCCAAAATTAAACAATTAGAAAAATTAAATTATAGATTCTGTCCTACATTAGACCCCTTCACTTGAAACAATCTTGTCCTCAAGTTCATTTTTCAAATCTGAAATCTTCTGCTCCAAATAAACAAATAGTTTGAATGCTTGAGCCTCTTGATCTTCTTTCCATACTTGCAACTCATCAATGCAATGAACAAATCAATTTGCATTTCTTTTTCCTTGGTCTTCATGTAATTGTAGAGATTTACCAAATAAGAACTGACAATTGAATCAAATCTATCAACCCCAATAAAATCAATAAACTTCGATGTATCACTTACCACCAAAATAAAAGGATCTTAAGATTGACAATCATATGATTTGATGTTACTGAGATCCTTGAAACTTTCATATTCAATTTCTTCCTCAATGGTCTCTACCATCTCGACTTCAAGATCTTTCTCTATAATAGGATCTTCTTCCCAGTGGCGACGCCACGTTGAGGGCAGGGTGTTCCCAGGAACACCCTAACCCGAAAATAAAATTTTTTTTATATATAATAATTTAAATTTTTTTATTTGTTTACCTTTAAAAAAAAATAGGAACACCCTTAAGCAAGATCAAGAACACCCTCAAATAAAAAATAAAAAAAATTATCTGTTCTACTTTCAAGCAAAAAAAAAAAAAAAAAAGCCCAAAAAAAATTTTTAAAATAAAATCTGAAAAAAATAAATAAAATGTAACAGAGCAAGCCCACTGCCCAAAGCCCAACATCAATCCTAAACAAAATATGGGAAAGCAAACCCAATCTAAAGAAAAAAAACAACATATGGCAAGCCCAATAGATGATAGCAAACCCACGGGCCACAGATTCTCAAAAAAAAAAAAAAAAACCAAAACCCAACCTAAAGACAGATGGTAGCAAACCTAACCCACGGATGGCAGCAAAAACTGAAATCAGAAACGGAGAAATAGAGCTCATTGCCTTTGCCTCCGCCTCAAACTCGAGCAACATCGGTCATCGCCAGTCGGATCGGAGATCAGTCATCGCCTCGGCCTCGCCAGTCGAATCGGAGATCGGAATAGCACAGATCGAATCGAAGATACCTTCCTCACCAGTCGCCTCGACGTGCTACCCAGCTCGACGGCGCCGCCCCTCAACCTCAGCCTCCCTGCTCCCTCAACCTTAAGGTATTTCATCTTTACTTTACACTTTTCTTCTCTCTGACTCTCTCTTTTTCTCTAATGGGTTTTCTCTCTACTCCTTTACTTCTCTCTGTCTCTTTCTCTCTTTTATCTGAAGACTGAAAGTATGAAAGTGAAGTGAGAGTCTCTCTCTCTTTAAGACTAGATTGGCTGATTCTCTTTTTTTTTTTTTTTTTTTGGTGAAATTGCTTGGCTTTATTTTATTTTATTTTTTTGATACGGGCTTGCTTAGCTTTATTGAACTGTAACTACTTAGCTTTACTGTAACTTTATTAATATTTGTGATTGGCTGATCCTCTTTTTTGTCTTTTAGTGTATTGTCTATTGTGATCGGTGATTGTGAATTTCTGATTGGCTCTTGTGATTGGGGCTTGTCTGTTGAGTGGGGGGAGGGGTGAATGGGGTGTGTGCTAATAGTTAGTAAAGAAAAATAATGAAGCAACTAATAAACAATAATTAATAATTTAATTACCCAATACATTATAAAAGATAAACAAATTAAATTATGTTAGGCTAAACAACAATTAATAATTTTATAATTAATGAAACAACAATATAACAAATTATAGTTTATAAAAGACAAACAAATTAATGAAACAACTAAACAACAATAATTAATAATTTTATTAATATTTCAAATGAACTTATAGTTTATTGTATAGGTAACTTTGTTCATTTCTTTTATTTTCATTTTTTTTCCTTTTGAGGTTTTTCAGTGTACAGAATGCAAATTTGTTTTGATTTTAAGAACATTTTTTTTTTTAAGCTCAAACTTCATGCTGGCCAAATCTTGAATTTCGGCCGGTATTTCCCGAAACACTCGAAATAGACCGGAATGACCCGAAATTTTTTCAAAGTAGAATAGGAACACCCTGGACAAAATTCCTGGAGTTGCCACTGCTTCTTCCATAATAAGTTCATCATTAATTTCCTCATAAATCTCTATATTTTGTTCTTTGACTTCTACATAATCTTCAAGAACAATATTTTCTTCAACATGCAATTCTTCCTTTAATGGTGGAATATATGGCTCTTCAAAATAATTCAAGTACGAACTTCTTGGCTAATAATAATCTTGTTTTGTATACAACAAAAGTTCATCACAATCCAATGGATAAAAGTTGATAGCAAGCATCTTTTTCATCCTTGGCCATGAACAAATTGTGTCTTTACCTCGTCTAATTCTATCAGACTGTATTTGTTCCCACCAACATAAGACATACTCACTAAGTTTATACAAAAAAAGTTTAACTTTTCTCTCATAATAAATATTCTTAAGACTAAAGGAACACATGAATACCCAATTGAAATAGATGCAGGGCATCGAGAAAAAAAAATTGCAAAAACAGGAGAATCTTGATTGAACAAGTATGAGTTAAAGAACTATTGAGACTTGAGACATATGGTTCGACCGAGCCAAAAACAATATTATGAATACATGCTTATGCAACCAAGACATATTAAACATGTCTCTCAAACAAAAGTTACACATTTGTTTTAAATTCACAAGTTACGCTGTGTTTATCAGCGAAGACTGGAGAAGCCCATTCGTGCAGTACTTGGCAGAAGGCATCCTGCCACAAAAGCACAGTGAAAGATACAAGCTCAAGAGGTTGGCAACGCACTACTTTTTGCATAACTCGGTCCTTTTCAAAAAAGGGTATGATGGTGACCCCTTAAGATGTTTGGGTCCCGAAGAAGCAAGAGAAATGATAAAAGAAGTGCATTCGGGAGAGTGTGGGGAGCACCAGGAGAAGAAAAAACTTTACAGATGCCTATTGCAAATGGGCTACTATTGGCCTACCATGAAGAAAGATACGACAGAATTTGTGAAGAAATGCCACAGTTGCCAAATGCAAGCCAACTTGATTCACACTCACCCGCAGAACTTACATAGCATGGTCACCCCATGGCCCTTCCACACTTGGGGGCTTGATTTGATAGGACCAGTTAACCCACCATCGCGTGGATATATATGAATACTAGTGGCTACGGAATACTTCACTAAGTGGACAGAGGCAGTGCCACTCCGAAAAGCCATAGGAGGAGTAGTGTCAAACTTCATCAAGGAAAACATAATTGTGAGGTTTGGAGTCCCCCACAGGATTATCAGCGATAATGGCATACTCAAGGAAATGGGCAAGCAGAGGCAACAAACAAGGTTCTCATAAAAATTATCAGTAAAATGAGCCAAGAGTACACAGGAGGATGGGCAACGCACCTGCCAGACGCCCTTTGGGCTTACAGAAAATCACCAAAGTCTGCCACAGGATTTTCACCCTTTTCCTTGGTATACGGGACAGAGGTAGTAAGCCCAGCAGAAGTGATGACTCCATCTTTGAGAGTTATGCAGATGCAGGGGAAGGAAAAAGAGGAAGAAGCCTTTACGGTAGAAAGGTGTGAAGATCTAGAAGGACTTGATGAAAGAAGGGAGGAAGCCCAAGAGCGTAGCCGCAGATACAGACAAAAGATGACAGAAGCCTATGGCAAGATGACTAAAGAGAGGGTGTTCGCGGAAGGACAACTTGTGCTGAAAGTGGCAGACTATGTCAGGCGAGGTATGGCAGGACCATCTAAGTTTGCACCAAAATGGGAGGGACCCCTCGTGATAAGAGAGACCCACCCGAGTGGGTATTACCGTCTAGCCCAGATGGACGGCAAGGACCTAATGGATCCCATCAATGGGAAATGGCTGAAGTGTTATTATGCCTAAGTTAAGGTTATGTAGTTGTCCCTTTTCATTCAACAAGTTCAAGGTTTACCTTTTTGTTCTTTTCTTTCTTCTTTTTTTTCCTCCAAGTGACAATGTTATAGACAAGTTTTGTAACATGCTTTTATGAGTACACAATGAAAAGGACATGAAGTATTATAAAAAGCATTCCATGTCATAAGTAATAGCATAAATAGCAAACAAGTGTAGCATTTTAAGAGTTACAAACCCAAACTGTGGCAACTATGCCAAATAAGTGCTGAAAAAAGAAAGTATGTAGATGAAGTGTACTAGACGGGTAGCCAAAGAAGGAAAAGAACAACAACAAAAAAAGGGGGGAAACTATATCAACGAAGCCCAGAGATAAGCAGCTGGTCTCCAAAGCGGCTGGACCCACCAATGCTAGCAAGAAGACACTCACAACGACCCTCCAAATCTGCCACCTCCTTCTTCAAAGTCTCAATCCGTGTGTCAATAGCATCTACAGCAAGCTGAACCTTTCTTATGAAAAAGGCTCGGGCAATCTCACAGAGATGGTCTAGGATGAACCCCACAGCAAAACCCACACTGATCAGCTCTTGAACTGTAGCCCTCCACTACAGGATCCTCTCGGAAGAGACGGTATCAACAAAGTTATGTTCAATATCATTCATTATGCTTCCCAGCAATTTCAAGAAATACTCCCTGGCAGAATGACCAAGGCGGAATCCCTGCATGAAGTCCCCCCGGCTACTGAAAACTGCCTCTAAGTGAGAAACGCAATCCTGGGGAACCCTGAAGCCATGGAAGTCCACATAAGGAGGGCCGGAACCCCAGAAGTCTGCGGGATCGAGGTCGTTAATCTCAGGCTGATCAAAACGTAAGAAAAAGGCTACGACCTCTCCTACGGGGTCTGGAACCGTGGCAGAACTACTGCCCACCTCAAACTGAGAAGGGACAGTAGGCAACGGACCTAACAAGAAGCATGAGATGAGAAACCATAAGTTAGGAGCAATAAACTCGCAAGAAAGAAAATAAGGGAAGAGCCGAGAAACTCACCAGGATCCATAAAAATGGAAGTTGTGGGAACGGCAGAAATAGGTACAGAAGATACGGCAGAAACAGGTACAGAAGGTATAGTAGAAACAGGTGCTATGGGTGTGGTAGGAGCAGTGGCTGGAGGCATATCTACGTCTGCTACGACCCCTGGCCCCTCAAAAGTCTCTGCAAAAATACGGAGATAGACATACAAATTAAAGGGAATTGTAGCAAAGGGGAGGCACAAATACATACGCCTAAGAAAGAGATAACAAAAAAAGGGGAGGAATGGACTTAGCCAAAAAACAAAAAAAGAAAGGAGAAAGGCACATACCCATGAATTCGGTCTCAAGGGGAGCATCCTCGTCGTCGTCAGAGTCAGAAATCCTCTTCTTCAAAACAGGTTCATCGTTCGGATCCTCAAGGACGTCCTTAGACCCCTCGGAGGACAAGTCCACGTCAGGACCACGTGTGGCAGAGCTACGAATAGAAGAAGGAGTAACAACCATTGAAGAACCATCCTTCACAGCCTGGGATAAAGCTGCAAAGGGGTCACTGGTGGAGATGACAAGGGGTGTGGTAAGAGAGGCAGCCTCGGTCTAAACAGTAGTAGGAGGAGTGACCACCTTTTGGGGAGAGTGTGTCTCGAAAGGAACGGGAGTGGTCCCACTAACCTTCCCAGTATGAGTACCCTTGTCTATGGGTACTGGCTCGGTAGGAAGGCTAGGAGCCTTAGCAGGAACTCCGGGTGCAGCAGTAGAAGAGGCAGGTGTTGCAAATACTACGTCGGCCCCATCAAAAAAGCCTCCCATGGGTGCACCCATGGCGGCAGAAAGCTCCTCAACCGTAGGGTGATATATAGAAAGAGGCTTGGGGTCATCTTAGAAGACGAAAAGAAAAAGATGTGAAGATCAAAGGAACTTTTAAGCAGATGAGTCAAACAAGAGCGTGTGGCAAATGAAATACGTGCAAAAGAAAAAGAAAAAAAAAAAAAAAAAAAAGAGAAGGAAGAAGAAAAGAAAAGGAGATGTACCTCTAACTCGGGTTCATCAAGCAAAATGGGTTGGGTGACTGATGCATCCTCCTTGTACTTGGACTGCAAAGGGAAAAGAGAACAAAAGATAAAGTTAAGAAAAAAGAAAAGTCAGCACACGTGACAGGAGTAGCTGCAAGAAAGTCAAAAGTATATAAAAGACAAAGCAGAATTAGAAGTAACTTACTCTCCACTTGACAGCAAACGCAGGGTGAGAGGCTGTCTTTCTCTTGCTGCTTCGTGTTCTGCTAGAAGGGGGAGCATTTGCAGATGGCCGTGGAGTGGCAGGTTTAGGCTTGCTTGCGGACTTAAGCTTGGCAGGAGCTTTCTTACTCGGCACAGAAATATTTGTCACTTTAACTTTCTTTTCCCAGCCCGGAGGATAATCACTGGCGTGCCAATGCCACCCCTTTTTCTCATCATCCCACTCAAAGATAGCAGACCGATTCTGCTTCCTGGCATACGCTAACACAGACTTGGAAGGCAAAAGCAACTGAGGATTGGGCGAGATAATTGCGCTAAGCCCATCAGGAGGGACGAGGGAGAAACCACGACTACCTATCAACTCTTTTTCAAACGAAGTCATCACGGCCTGCCAATATCCATGCATGGCAAGGGTACAAAGACCTTCCCTTAGTGAACATGGAACGGTAACTGCAGTAAAATGCTGAGTCCAAAATTTAAAGGCAGTGGGCCGTAGGAAGGGTCGGACAGAGGTGGGGGACTCCATAAGAAAAGAAAGGTCATCAGAGATGTCCTGATCTAGTCCGAACTGCCTTCTCACCCGGTTGGCAGGATAATGAACAAATCTAATCCCTTCGTCAGCCAAATAAGGCAGCCACCCAGCATTGGTGGCTGCCAAGTAAGTGATTCCGGTCTCATCAAAACCGGTCAAGGGAGTGGTAGTCCCGGCGGTGTCAACGAACAAACCCATAGCAGAATCTACACATGTATAATCGACACCCAATTTTCTATAAGCTCTCCAAGAAAATCCTACGCCTTGATCAAAGGATTCAACAGCAAAATGGTCAATGGGTTTCAAACCAACCCAGCGAAAGGCCAATGGAAAGTCTGACTCAAATCTGCCACAAAAATCAGTAATGGCCTGCGGACACGACTGGTACTTGTCTCTAGCAAAACGAAAGGGCCTACACTTTGACAAATGCTTAGCACAACGCTCGTACAGCAGATGCTGCAAAATAGTGCTATGAACAGAGGAGGTGACTATATGACAAGAGCCTGCTTGGCACTCATCACTCCGCAGGATGTCTAGTTGAACATACAGATGCCCCAAGAACATAGGAGCCAACGACAGACTAACCCTAGCAGAAATCTTAATGGCCAAACAGAAATATAAAGGTTTCACGGCGTAATGAGGATGGCACCCAAAAACAAACTTGCAAAGCCAAAATACAACAAAGGCCGCACGGCGGGCAGACTTAGAAAATTTAGAAGAAGAACTAACCCAGTAAGAAAACTTGGCGTTCCCGCTCATCCTTTTCTTCAACTTAACTTCCACGGCCTCTTCTTCCGGGGAAAGCTCTAAGGTGGCAGGATCAACGTCTCCAAGGATGGGCAGGAGTAACTGGTTGGCCACATCTTCTAAGGTTACGGTGACTTCACTGCAGGAAAAGAAAAAGGTATGGGTGGTGGTACACCACCGGCGGACCAAGTGATGAAGGTTGAAGAGGTCCCGGAAGTTGGACAAACAACGAGATGAAACTATGGCTTTTAAAACAACAGCCCGTTGCAACAACCCCATGAAGCCGGTGTCAGATAACTCATTGTCCACCCACTCTCTCCAACCCAAGGCTACCGACCCGAATTCGAAATGGATGGGCACAAGAAGCGAAGTACCCTGGCGAATGACTAGATCGGGGATCGAAGAGGCTAACGGAGCCCAAGAAGTGTTCGTATTTCGCTGGCAAAGAGCGAGCCACAAACGGCCCGGTGGCAGCGGTGCATAATCGCCTGGAATCTTTGGGAAATGGGGGTGAACATCGTACCAGGGATCGATAAGTGGGGCACATTCACTGTCTGGGTCACGCTCCGTTTCTTCCTCGCCAGAGTGGTTCGACTCGGAGTACACCACCTCCTCGTCTACACCACGTGCGACGGGAGGATCGGAGATGACTTCTTTTCCTTTACGATGGGAAGAGCTTTGGCTTTTCGCCGGTGTCATTGTGCAGGAATTTGATCAAAGAAGATGTATGGGGTGTTTAAGGAAGAGGAAACAGAAAAGAAAGGGAAAACAGAAAGAGAGTTTTGGAAAGAAGGAAGGAGTTTGTGTTTGGATTACAGAGGGACTCCTTCTTAAATACCCAGGTCATTAATGCCGGCACGAAAGGGGATGACGGGTCAGCCATCAGAAAGAGGATGAAATTAATGAAACGACGACTGTGTTTCAAAATAACTGCCAAGTTGGGAAATCCGAAGAGACAACACTGTTCGCGGCAGGAATATATATATATATATATATATATATATATATATATATATATGAATATATGTGTGTGTAAGGTAGGGACCACTGTTCAAAAAGCCCGCGAAAGAAAAGAAGATGGAAAGACAGAAAGGGCAGAGAAGTTTTTATTCACATATGAACCGCAGGAACGCTTCATATGTTCGGGGGGCTAAATGTTGATGGCCATTTCGGAAGCCCAAGTGGAAGGGAGAAGCCCAGCAACACGGACAGAAAAGAGTTGGCAAACGAATAGAAAACCCATTAAGCCCAAGCGGCAGGAATAATGGATCACAGGCCCATGAGATAAACAAATGGACCTTGAGGAAGTAAATGGGCTTAAAGGAGCCCGAAAAGAGAGAAAAAGCAAACCATGGGCAATATATGATGTGGAAAAGTGAGAATGGGCCACGGCAGGCCCAAAGTAATGAAAGCAAAGAAAGTAAGGGGTCGATGGCAAGCCCATGGACCCCAAGGATGAGGAATAATGTAATTGGGTCGGGGAAGCCCAAAGAATTCAGTAAAAGCCCATGGTAATGCAAAGTTAAGAAAAGGGCCGAGGAAGCCCAAGGGAAGCAAACGAGCCCGGGACGCCTAAGAGAAAACAAACGGGACACAGGAGCTTGCCAGTGATGTAACAAAAGAACCAATGGCCTTGCTGGGCCATTAGGGGAAGCATAAACGGCAGGCCCAAAGAGACCCAGCCAGATTAAGGCAAAATCACT
This sequence comes from Quercus tomentella, assembly GCA_028535165.1. Classification (NCBI taxonomy): domain Eukaryota; kingdom Viridiplantae; phylum Streptophyta; class Magnoliopsida; order Fagales; family Fagaceae; genus Quercus; species Quercus tomentella. Next base: position 36,061,939 of record JAPQVY010000144.1, on the reverse strand, counting down.
TCGCAGTAGGAATAATAGAGTGGCACAACAGGAGATAGTAGAAGGAAAAAGGGTGGGCTGAAGAAAAAAACAAAGCCCACCATCAAGCAAGGCCCAACCCCGAATAGGGCAAGCCATAAAGGAAGAGGAAGCCAGAAAATGGTCAAGAACGGACGGCAGACTATGCAGGCCAACCACGGCAGACGCATGAGCAGCAGGCAGATTTTGGACGTATGTGGAAGAGAGGCACGCATAAGGCCTAGACCTTACTAGCCTGTACCCAGCCAATATAGGACGCGGTGAGGTCATGGGTCAGAGGTAAGAGGGCATGGTTTGGCGGTGGGGAGAGGGAAAAACCTATTTTGAGGTTCCTACTAGGGCTCTTTTGGGGGGAAGTGTCTTGCTGGGATGACATACCACCAGGGGCAAAGCTGAGCTGGAACCACTAAATGCATGCCATGAGGGATAGGGAGAGAGAAGGCACCCACACCATAGCAGGAAAGGGTGCCATGGCAGACAAATAAACAAAATAGCTTTCCTTTGTCTAGCGATGGGGAGTGGCACACAGACGGACCAGTGGTGGTCGGCAGGTACACCCATACCAAACAAAGGTGGTTAAGGGCTAAAATAGTAAAATCCGGTTATGGCAGGCACTATAAAGAGGCCCTTGCCGTGTGCAGAAAAGGGGACGGAGGTACCACAGTATTGAAAACTTGAAAACCAGGAAATAGAAAAACAAGGATTAAGAAAAAGAAGTACAAAGAAAAAGATAAGAAATGGGAATATTAGAAAAGAAGGAAAGAAAAGATAGAGAGTTAGAACGACAGGCATGCACCAATAGGTTGGCTCTCTCTCTCCCTCTCAAAATCTTGCTCTCTGCCAGAAACAAAGAGTGTTCTTATGTACCAACTATTCAGGTCCACTTCCCTCAAAGTGATTAATTTCCACTGCAGGATCTCTCTGAGAGATTACTCATTTTGAGAAGAGGCGTTCTTTGGTTTTTTGGTCCTACGGATCAGACTTGATCTGACTTATTCGTTTCTCAATCAACTCATATATCACCCCCCTTGTTTCCCTTGCTTTTCTTATAAAATAATTGTGGTTAAATCGTGATTATCTTTTTCTTAAGTAGGGATTATCTGCTTACCTTAATAAAAATGTCAAAGTACTTTATTTTATCTTGTTATTATCATATCTACCTGCCACAAACCATCTGAAACAGTTCTGCCTGTCGTAAGCGTGCTCCTGGCAGACGAGGCATAGTTTGTGCACAAGCCGGACCAAGTTGAGTTGCAGTTGGACCGGTCTCAACTCCCTTACCCAGAATACTCGGGCCCAATACCGCAGGAGGCAGCCCAGCCCACTTTAACCACAAAAGGCCTATTACACAAGGCTACGCCTGCCTCTGACCTTCTTGCATCGTTAGTTAGCAGCTTATATGGGTGTATTTGTTTGCCAGATTGCCCTTAATGCATGGAGGATATTCATCGGGGCCGAGGTGCTATGGGCTCAGTTTAGTGGAGGCCACCGGTCTCTATCTTTAGAGGAATTTTTCTATTGTTACAAACCCTAGGAGATCCCCTAATCTAAGGGTTTTTACAACTTTGTGTGTCGTCGGGCTGCCCTAAGATTGATACTTGACATGCTCGACTCTAATTGTCAATGGAAGGCTAGGTTCTTCTTTGTGCAAGGGGTCAACTGAGTATGCCGTCCCGATGAGTGGGATAGCGTAGGGTCTTTTTACGACCATTCTTGGGGGGTTTTTGAATAAGTCAAGTGAGTCGTAGGTATAGTCTTGGTCGTCGGTCTGTACTTTCTACTTAACTGATGTAATTTTCTGTTTGTTTTAGGCACAGTTCGTCCGACAATCCTTCTTGAGCAAGAGGCCTTTATGGAAAGGGTTTTTGAAATACCATTTAAGGAAAGTTCTTGGAAGAGGCTCGTCACTTTGGACACTCTTCATGCATTTTGTGGTGGACTCATCCCTTCTAAGGAAGCCCGATGATTGGATCAGGTCTCAAAAGTCCGTAAGTATTCCAATTCATCGCCTTTATTTTGTTTTAGACCGAATTTCCTACCTTTTAACTTATTGGTCAGTTTCAGAGATGGATTCTTTGAAGAAAAAACAGGCCGCAAAGAACAGGCATTAGGAGATTAAGAAGGTTGCTGCTCTGAGGGCCCAAATGGGGGAGGGGGGTCGTCGGTTGTGCCCCCTCATGCATCCAAGAAAAGGAAGTACCCGTCTGAGCTTCAATCATCAAGGAAGAGTGCTACCAGCCCCTTCATCCATCTGGAAGCTTGTGAGATCGTTGTTGATGCCCCTCGCCATGGCATTGGGAAGGGTCTTATGACCTCCCAAGGCCCCGTTGCCCCTCCTCCTCTTCCTTTATTGGTGAAGGATAAGGACTACATAGTGAACACTGATCGCTCCATCGTCCGGGATGCTGATTTCGATGAATGCTCGGAGCATAAGACCTACCTTCTAGGTGACTCTGGTCTCTTTGATATGATGAGGGTATGTTGTACTATCGTTGCTTTGTCTCTTTTAATTTCCATATTTCACTCGTCCCTTTTAACTTAGATTCGTCCTTTTTTACCAGGGCTTAGTGAGGATGCGAGCTCTGTAAATCCGTTGTGCGTCGCGGGAGGCATCGGTCAAGCACTTGAAGAATTGTCTAGAGATTGAGGCAAATTCTTTGAATAAATTCAAGGAGTCTTCTCGGACCTTTGGTCAAGAGATGATCGAGCTGAAGGCCAAGCTTGGTGGGGTGACTCACCAAACCGACGAGCTGAGAATGCCAACTTGAAGTTTGAGGTGGCTGCTTTTTATGAGCACATGGATAAGGTGAAGGAGGAGGCCATCGAGCAGTTCCAAGTGTCCCAACCCTATTTCAATGAGATGAAGGGCTATTATGGGGACGACTTTGAGGACTTCCGCAAGCAAGCTGTCCTTCTATTCCCAGACTTAGACTTCTCCCAAATCCAGATCAAACTCAATGCCCTGATGACTCTTGCCGTCGAGCTCGTTCCTGATGATGAGGAGATAGACAATGAAGTGCTGATGACAAATGGGCCTGCTGGCGTGGCCGACGAGCCTAAAGATCCCAATGAGTAGCCAACTGATCCTTCTGCCGATCCTTGAAAGTTGTTTTTGTATTTCCTTTTCCTTTTAGTTTTTTGGTTTGTAATTTAAGAACAATGGTGGTGCCATGTTTTGGGCATAAGTTACTCTTGCCCTTCGTTTGGGCTAATGTTTATATTTTTTAGTAATTTTATAACGCTTTCTGTTTACCTTATAGTAATTTTCCTTTTGTGTTTTGTACACAAGTGTTTGCGCTTGTTAGTTTGCCTTACATTAACCAACATTTGTCCAGTCGTTGGTCTGGAGGTATTGTCTTAGAATGCTGGGCATTTAGTAGCCCTTCTAGAGTTATGATTCATCGATTTCCCTCAACCTGACTCTCTTCTCTCTTTTCTTTCTGAATCGTCAACCTATCCTATGGATGAGAGGTTTTTAGGATCGTTGGTTTTACCCCTTATGTAGGACATAAGATTTGAAGGAGCAGGTGCTCGAAGGCATCCTTGATCGTCAGTCCATCCCGTAGGTAGGATTTAACAATTGATAAGGATCAGGTGCTCGAAGGCATCCTTGATCATCGGTCCATCCCGTAGGTAGGACTGAACAATTGATAAGGATCAGGTACTTGAGGGCATTCTTGATTGTAGGTCCATCCCATAGGTAGGACTTAGGATTTGATAAGTATCAGGTGCTTGAAGGCATCCTTAATCGTCGGTCCATCCCGTAGGTAGGACTTAGGATTTGATAAGGATTAAGTGCTCGAGAGCATCCTTGATCGTCGGTCCATCCCGTAGGTAGGACTTATGATTTGATAAAGATCAAGTGCTCGAGGGCATCCTTGATCGTCAGTCTATCCTATAGGTAGGACTTAGGATTTGATAAGGATCAGGTGCTCAAGGGCATCCTTGATCGTCAGTCCATCCATCCCATAGGTAGGACCTAGGATTTGATAAGGATTAGGTGCTCAATAGCATCCTTGATCGTTGGTTTACCCTTTAAGTAAGGCTTTGCTTTTATGAACCTTTCTTCACTTTAGATAATTCCTTTGATAATAATAATTCCATTTGAAAGTAAACTGAATAAAATGTTGATAACTTACTGTTTGATCAGTTGGAAAATCGGTCTGTCAATTACTTAAACAAAAACTAAAGAAAAGTGATAACATAAGCGATAACATAAGTTGCTGCCGATGCACTACTAATAGTATCTTCTGAGGTGCTTAGTATTCCAAGGATGGTGCAACCTTTGCCCGTCGAGCGTTTCCAAGTAGTAGGTGCCCTTCATGTTGCAGTCAATGGTTCTATACAGACCTTCCCAATTGAGTCCTAACTTCCGTTGTGTGGGATCCTTGGTGGTTGTGGTCACTTTCCTCAGGACAAGGTCCCCGATGCTGAAGTGTCGAGGCTTCATCTTAGCGTTATAATGCTTGGCCATGAGGTCTTGGTACCGGGTCATTCGTTGTTCAGCAGTCACCCTTACCTCATCCAGTAGATCCAAGTGCAGACGGTTCTTCGTTCTTCCCTTCATCATGGTGAGCTATCCTGTAGCTTGCTATTCCTACTTCTGCGGGGATGACAGCCTCACTTTCGAATGCTAAACAAATGGTGTTTCTCCTGTGGTTGTCTGAGCGGTTGTCCTATATGCCCATAAGGTGCTCGGTAGCTCGTTCGGCCATATCCCCTTTGCCCCCTTAAGCCAAGTCTTGATTAGTTTGAGCAAGGATCGGTTTGTAACCTCAACTTGCCCATTGGCTTGTGGGTAGGCGGGCAAAGAGTAATGGTTCTTGATCCCCAATTGCTTGCAAAAGTCTTTGAACACGTCGTTGTCGAATTACTTTCCATTATCAGAGACAAGGACCTTGGGAATTTCGAATCAGCAGATGATGCTCTTCCAAACAAAGCTATGGACATTTTTCTCCGTGATGGTTGCTAGTGGATCTGCTTCTACCCATTTGGTGAAGTAGTCGATTACTACAACAAGGAACTTGAGTTGTTGCATTACCATCAGAAAGAGTCCCATGATGTCCAGTCCCCATTGAGCGAAAGGCCATGCGGCGTTCATCAGGGTGAGTAGTTCCGACAGTTATCTTATGACATTACTAAAGGCACTTGTCACATGCCTTTATGTAGGATTGAGCATCCTTCTGCATTGTAGTCCAATAATACCCTGCCCGTATGAGTTTATGGACCAACGATTGTGCCCCTGAGTGGTTCCCACACATCCTTTTATGGACCTCCCTTATGACATAGTTTGTTTTGTCGGGGACCAAACACCTTAAATATGGTTGGGAGAAGCTTCTCTTGTATAACACATCGTTATCAGCATAAAGCGCGACGCCCGAACCTTTAATTGTCGGGATTCGTCATGGTCTTCAGGGAGTGTCCCATTCTTAAGGTAGGAGATGATCGAAGTTGTCCAATCAACGTCCTTTGGTATCACCTATATCTCCAATTCCTCTATGGCGAGGGAGTGTTAAGTGAAGGATAGGACCTGACTACCGATCATTATGTGCTCCACAAATGTGGCTTTGGCCAATCGATCGGCATGCTTATTTTCTTCCCTTGGGACTTATATAAATTCTGCTGCAAAGGCTTTATTCGTTCGCCTCTTAATAAGGTTGAGATACTTCTTCATCTGTTCCCCCTTGGCTTCGTAATCCCCGTTGATGTGCCCGACGACGACCTGGGAGTCACTATGAAGAACGACTGATGAGGCTACAACTGCTTTGGCTAAGTCGAGCCTTGTGAGTATGGCTTCGTATTCGGCTTCATTGTTGGTCATCGAGAACTGAAGTAGGACAACACATTCTATGATGTCCCCTTCGAGGGATTGAAGGACCACCCCAATCCCTTTAGCATGTTTGTTGGACGACCTATTCGTTTGGATCCTCCAAGGGACTGCCCCCCAGTCATCAGTTTCACCCGTCGTAAACTTTGCAATAAAGTTAGCTAGTGCTTGGGTTTTGATTACGGTCCTCGGGCGGTATCGTATGTCGAACTCACTCAGCTCTATCGCCCACAAGACCAATCATCTAGCTGCCTTCGGGTTATCCATCATTTTTCACAGGGGTTTATCTGTCTGAACCACTATAGTGTGCGCTTGGAAGTATGGCCTAAGTTTGCGAGTTGCTATAATCAGAGGGAAGGCCAACATCTCCATAGGGGGATATCTTTCTTCTGCCCCCTTAAGCGCTTGACTAGTGTAGTATACAAGCTATTGCACGTGATCCTCCTCTCAGATTAGAGCTAAACTAATGGCCGTAGGGGATACGACTAAGTAAAGGGAAAGCTCTTCATTGGATTTGGACAGACTTAGGAGCGGTGGGGACGTTAGGTATGCCTTTAATTCCTCGAATGCTCTTTGTCATTCATCAGTCCATTCAAATGTCTTCTTTTGGATTCTAAAGAATGGCAAGCATTTGTCCGTTGCCCACGAGACGAACCTATTAAGGGTTGCGACTCTTCCGTTTAGGCTCTGTACCTCCTTGATGTTCCTCGAGGGTTCATCTCTAGGATTGCTCATATTTTATTAAGGTTGGCTTTGACACCCCGTTGGGATACCATAAAGCCGATGAACTTTCCTGATGATACCCCGAACACACATTTGCTAGGATTGAGTTTCATACCGTAGAGGCGAAGAGTTTTGAACGTTTCCTTAAGATCATCCAGGTGGTGTTCTTCTTCCTTGCTTTTCACTAACATGTCATCCACGTATACCTCAACATTTCGTCTGATTTTTTGGACGAACATCTTATGTACAAGCCTTTGGTATGTTGCCCCTGCATTCTTTAAACCAAATGGCATGACCTTGTAGTAGAAAAGGCCTTGGCTTGTGACGAATGACGTCTTCTCTTGATCAGACTCCTCAAGCTTGATCTGATTGTACTCGGAGAAGGCATCCATGAAACTTAGTAATTAGTCAATCCGTAAGATGTGGTAACTGTCCTTTGGATAAGCTTTATTCAAGTCGGTGAAGTCTACACTCATCCTCCCCTTTCTGTTTGCCTTCTTGACCATTACCACGTTGGCCAACCATTCGGGAAAGTAGACCTCTCTAATGAAACCAGCCTTCAATAGCTTATGAACTTCTTCGGCTATGGCCTTGTCCTTTTCCTATGCAAAGACCCTCTACCTTTGTCAGATGGGTGGAAAGGATAGGGAGACCTTGAGCAGATGGACCATGATCTTTGGGTCGATCCCCGACATATCCTTATGGATCCAAGCAAAGATGTCCAAGTTGTTCTTTAGGAAAAGAATCAGCCCATTTCGAACCAAAGGGCTGGCTTGCGTGCCAATGCGAGTGATCCTATCCGGGTGCTCTTCATCCAAAGAGACGGCTTCCAGTTCCTCTGTCAGCCCTACGTTCACTCGTCTCTCCTCAATGTTCATGGTAGTTAGTTGTTCCTCCATCTCCAGCATGGCTACATAACATTCTTAGGCTGTCATCTGATCTTCGCGGGCCTTTCTTATCCCACACTCTGTAGGGAATTTCAGCAATAGGTGATATGTAGATGTGGTCGCTCTCCATGCGTTGGTCGCCCGATGATGGCATTGTAAGCCGACGAGCAATCTACTACCAAGAATGTGACATCCTTAGTGATCTGTTGAGGATAGGTGCTGATGGTGACTGACAATGTGATGGATTTGACGGGCATGACCTTCGTTCCTCCGAAACCCATTAGAGGGACGTCCAATGGTATGAGTCATTCCTTACCAATCCTCATTGGTTGGAAGGCTGGATAGTAGAGGATGTCCACTGAGCTTCCATTGTCCACCAGGACTCGTCAAGTATTGAAGTTTTCTATGGTCAAATCGATCACCAAATCATCGTTATGGGGGTGGTGGAGTCATCAGGCATCCTTCTTAGTGAAGCTGATCATTGGGTCATCCATCTGAGTAAGCTTGGGCAGACAATTGGTGAGCTGGACATTTTGCACTATTTGTAGGTAGGTCTTCCTCGCCTTCTTTGAGGACCGACCATTGTGCCCCCCCCCCTATGATCACTCTTATCTCTCCAAGTGGGGCCTTGGGTTGCTCTTTAACTCGTCAATTCGACTCTTAGTCCTTTAGTGGTTTTCTCCTGCCTTTTCCCGTCCTACGAACCGTTGCAATTTTCCTTGCTTGATGAAGGCTTCTATTTGTTGCTTTAGGTCATAGCAATTAGAAGTGTTGTGTCCATGGTCCCGATGGAAGCGACAGTACTTATTCCTTGGCCATTTGTTTGGGTTGCCCTTCAATTTATCAGGCCAATCAAGGCGAGGTCATCCCTGATCTACATCAAGACCTGATCGAGTGAAGTGAAGTTGGTGATTTGTCTTGGCAGAGTCCTTAACCTTTGTTCATCCCTCCCTCTTGTCACTCGTTCAGGCTGCCTTTCTTCCCCTGTATGGATGGGGATCGTCATACTTCTCTCGCTTCTTCAGTCTGCCCCCTCTAGCGATCATGGCGTCTTCAACGTTTATGTACTTCGTGGCTCGGTATAACATGTCAGCCATGGTCTTTGGATCATTCTTGTAAACAAAGAATAAGAATTCTTCGGATTGGAGTCCATTGTTAAAGGTTATGACCAGGACTTCCCCTTATTCCTTCAATTTTGTTCCTCCGATAATGTTGGGTGGCTTTACTATGGAAGTATTTGGAGTTTTTGTCTCCAAATGTAGCCCAAAGAGAGCGGGATCACTAAAACCACATCCTTGTCTCCTTATCTAGGAGGTCATTCACCTCACTTCTAAGCATTCGTGCCTTAAAATTAACCCCTGTCAGTAGTGCTTCCAACTCTGCCTTGGCTTAGAGTTTCTACTTTTGTTGTAGTTCTTTTCTGATGCTACCAAAATTTTTGCTACTCCATCTCCTTAAGGCCGAACCACACCTCTCAATTTTTGGCACAATACTTGCTGCAATGTTGTTAATTCTGTGCTTGTACGATTCGGCATTAACTGTATCTGAACATCCCTTCTTGGCAAGCCACATCTCCTCAAATCGGAACAGTTTTTCTTCTGGTTGGATGAATATTTCGGTATAATCCATAGTGGGGAGTGATCAGAGGTGCTGCAATTTAGATGGTGCACTGAGGATCCTCCAAATCTGATCAACCACTCATTATTTGCTAAACTTCTATCCAATCTCTCCTAAATTGAATCCCCACTCCTAAAAAAAATTTTCCTCGTGAAAGGACTACCTTTGTACCCCATATCTATGAATCCACACTCATCAATGGCCTCTCTGAACAACTGCATTTGAGCATGACTCCGATTGCTACCACCTTTCTTTTCTATCCCTCTCACTATCTCATTGAAATCACCTAAACACAACCATGGTAAACTGAATTGTGAGTTGAGTTGGCATAGTAAATCCCACGACTCATACCTTTTATGAGTATTTGGTTCACCATAGAAGCCTGTGAACCACCATGCCTCTTCGCTTCCTTTCCCAATAATGCAGTCAATGTGATTTTTTGAGGACGTTTCTACTGTCAACTTCATTGCTTCCTTCCAATACAGAACCAGTCCTCCACCTCTAGGAATCCGAGGTACAAAGAACATGTGATCAAATTGTAAGTTCTGTTTTATTTTTTTTAGCCTTGCTTCGTCCGTCCATGTCTCGGAAATGAACACAACGAAGGGATCTTTTGCCCGGATTAAATCACCGAGCTCCTTCTCTGTCACTAGGTTCCCAGGCCCATGACAGTTCCATATTCAGAGACTTATGACTCTTGGCGGGGCTGCTCAGCAGCCTCTACCATTAAATTTGACGAGGGGTTGATCTTCATCACTTGCAACCTTTTGCTTGGAGAGTCTGTGGAAGTCACCATGCATGTACTCAACTTTCTCTTAATTTTTTCATCACACTTGTCCTCGGCCCCAGCTAGGTTAACTTGGTGCATGAGTCTTTTCTAAGTCCTAATGCTTGTTGGGTGATCATTAATCTTGGTCGTTGATCCGCTAGCCGAATCATTTAGATTGGTAGGCACGTGCATATTTTGCATGGAGGTGGCTAGGGTTGGTTTCATAGAAGTTTGGTTGCACTCCAATTCTGCTGCCTTAATGGAATTAGCATTTATGTTGGACACTTCAATGCTATTACCCACTAATATTGCCCCCATTAATTCCGTATCAATTGACTTAGCTGAGCTAGATTAGTTAAAGACCATATCAAATTCATCCTCTTTGGAAAGGAAATCAGAATCATTGCACCTTACGTTAGTCATAATCACTTCCTTATTTTTCGGCATTGAATAATTATCATTATGGCTCCAACCGTTTCTGTCTCCTTCCCTAAACTTTGCTGCACAGTTATGTCTGTAACTGCCTCCACGGTCTGATGTTCCTCCTCCCCTTTCTCCGCCATTGTTGGTTCTGTGTTCGCTAGAGTTGTAGTCCCTAACTAAACGTGAACCACATTATGAGAGCCACCTTCATCCCTGCTCTGTGCCTGCAATCTGCTTGCCCTCTTCTCATAGTAACTGGGGACATAGATCACATCCTTCCCTGATGATTTGTATGGCAATGCTCTCAGAAACGGGCCAAATTGTTGTTGATCCAAGGTTAAGGTACCATTACTTTGAACCCATAGTTCGCAGTCCCTATCATCGTGATTTAGACACCCACACCAATAGCATAGACTCAGTAATCGTTCATATTTGAATCTAATCCATCTCTTCTCTCCACTGGGTAAGGTAACGACTCTACCTCTACACAAAGACAACGTGATATCAAGCATCACCCTCACTCGAAAAAAACTACCTCCATCCTCATCCACCGCTCCGTTGGACCTTTGAATATCACCCACTATTTTGCACAAATTTTCTGCCACTTTCCTAGTTAGAAAACTAGTAAGGATGTCATGGACTTGAACCCAAAATGGCACTTTGTTGAAAGCGAGCTTGTGCACTAGTGCATCTCCTGTATATCATTGCCTATGAAAACTCCAAGGTTGGCTTTTTAAAATTTTGTCGACATCCACCAGATTATCGAACACTAACAATGCAATATTGTTTCCTTGGTTCCTAACTCTGAAACCATTTGTCTTCCTCCAAAGTTGCCAGAAAGTGCTAGCAACTGCTTCCATTTGGAGGAATTGTGAGGTGAAGAATTTCGCAACAATAAAAAATTCGCCCCTCCTATGATCTTTAGGGAGAACGAATCCAGACCTCTCCTTATCCGAGAGTGATAGATTGTTCCAACTCATTGTTAGTTGTTCCATCGTACACTCAGGTTGTTCACAAGTTCAGTTTCGAAGGAGAGAAATTTAAAAACTGTTTCCCCAAACCCACAAAAAAATATATTACCACTAGCTCGAAGAGTATACATGATACTCTTGAGAACATACGTTGAAAAAACAAACTCTCCTTCGAAGAAGGGACAAAACTTCTACATCCTAAGCAAAGCAGGAGATTCTACTTTCTTAGAAACAATGCTTATTTAAGTGAATTGATGAAATCAAATTTCTTTTTACCAAATTCAAAGCCTTTATCTTTATGTTTGTATTCATTTGTGAGTCATTTCCCTTTGATATATATAATAATAGGTGAAACTGAGAGAAACTCAAATTAGAATTCCAAATTAGAGTTCCAATTTTGTGCTATGTGTCATAAATTATTTATTCCTAAAGAGTTCTATTTCTTAATTTTAGAATAAAAAATGGGATCACATCATAAATATAGAGTCTAGGATAAATGAATTAAAAAAAAAAAAAGTGATTCACAATAATTTTTTTAAAAAAATGAACAATTTACATTTTATACCTAATAATATCCTTACAAATTTTTTTAAAGAGTTAACAAAATATAAAAATGATTATCAATAGTATTTAAATTATATATATAGGAATTATATTATACATCTTATTGTATATAAGTATATCCATACATATGTATGAATTTTTACAAGATAGAATTCTACTCTAGCCTAATAAAAGTGTATATATGTGTGAAGTTCTCTCCTGGAGACTTGAACCCCGGCCCTTACCCTTCACACTCCACAAGCACTTATACTTGTGGAGTGACCATTGCACCAAGGGAGTGCGGTGGTCAAACCATTAAACTATATGTTATGTTGCTTTAAAAGGTTGAAATCTTATTGTCAAAAATGTTTTTGATTCAACGATTATTACATTACCGTGTACTATCCTTTTGATAGGATGGATACAGGACTACTTGTCCGGCCAAAGAAGATTGTGTGGAAAAGAAAAATACTTTTTATCATTAAGTTGCTCAATTCTAATGAGCATATTAAGTTCAAACGGCTAGTAACTTATTGGCTTTTCATGATCAATTTAATGGCCATCCATTTCAACCTTAGAGTTATGCTTTTTTACAGCTCATGTAATTAAGTTTTGAAATTCATTTTGATATCTGTTTTTTTTTTTTTTTTTTTTTTGAGAAACAATATCTGGAATCATATGGAAAGGCTACCCGTGAGCTCTATATATGTCCATGGTGTAAACATCAATAGCCTCCTCAGCCACTTTGTTAAAAAAAATATATATATATATATATATACACATATATATAATCATCTGCATTTATATTTATATATAACCATGTTCTCTACGGATAGGTATATACAAGAATAAATTGTTGGGTAAATACCAGTAAAATGAGGGTCTTAGGAGAGGAAAACTCTTAAGTACTCCCGTAGCATGGATAAATGGTGTTCTCTTCTCTCACATTTATGGTGAACGACCTCATTATGAATTTAATGAGTAGACCTCACCATGAATGTGAAAGGAGGGAGAATACAAGTGACATCATAATATTGAGTAATTTATCTTTTATCATTTATGAAGTTTGAGAGATCGTAGAGCCATTTGAGAAAGGATAAGCGTGTGAGCAGTTATATGAGCACGTAAGTAGCATACAAGTGTGCGAACAGTTATCTGAGTATGTGAAGAACACATGGGCTTGCAAGCAATTGTTTATTAGAGACGTTACTTATTCCAAATTGTGAGATGATGTAATAATTACCAATGACGGATTATATAGGAATTGGTAACTTTTTCAAACACACTCACACATAATCTAACAAACCAGATTTCATACTCGATCAACAAAAGGATATCTTCATGTTTATAAGTTTGTTCCGCCTTATATAAATTATCTAAGAGCAGTCTCATAACTTGACTTAGGAGTGTTGTAACTTAATCTTGGTTATGTACTTGTGCGATCTTGTAATATTATATCTGTGATTCTTTGCGATATCAAATATTATTATTTTTTGTTTTATTCCTCTTTTTTTGGTTGTTTTGTGCTTTTGAGAGTCCTATTAGATTAGGCAGTGGCATAGGCCATCCTTTTGGTGCGAAATCCTGTCTTGCATATAGTGTCTTAGTGTGAACAATTCCTTTAGAATTAGTTTGTACTCTCAAACATCTACATAATATATTTTTGGGTAAAGAAAGTACTATTGAGAGCTTCGAATCCTACAAGTGGTATAGGCTTGTAAGGATATACAGCTAGGTGGTTAGGCTTGTTATATTCTTGGGGTGGCACGCAATATTGTTAGTCTACTACACTGGTAAATTCAGTAGATGATGTGTATCATCTCAAGAGAGCAGCCTTGTCCGCACTTCAACTCCGCCACCTCAAACTCATGAAATTGACGATATATTATTTTTCTTGTAATGAGATATTATGAAGTGCACCAACAAGGTAATATCTTTTAATTTATTCTATAATTTATGGTAAATTTAACTTTAGTGAAATATCTTTATCTAAATAATTATTCTATGAATTATGAGAAGCAATTTATACATGAATTGAAGTTTCGTAGGAACAACATAAACAAATAACAGTAGTGGAAACTAATAAATCTATTGTTTTGTCCTCCTTTTCATGTTCTTAGATAAAGGAAGACGGATTGTGTGATATGTCTTACTTTTGGAAGAATGTGGCGTTGGGCCCTTTTTTTTTTTTTTTCTTCTTCTTAATGCTTTTTGGTCAGAACTAACTTTACTTTTGCCTTTTCTAATTGCATCAAAACATGCATGTCTTCCATATTCTTTAGAGTTATTATTGGATACTTTGAGAGTACATTTTTTCCCTCTCACATAGGGGTGGGTCCCACCCACCATGGGGTCCACTCTCATATGAGAGAGAGGGAGTATACTCCCGGAGTATCTAATAAATTTCTTGTTCTTTATTTCTTTGGCCTAGATTTTGGTCTAGGTTTTGGAGCTCTAAAATGACTTTTTATTTTTATATTGTGTGATTTACTAGATATGCTTGCTGTAGGGCATTAGCTTAGTGCGAAAGTGCAGACACATCCTTCATCTTAGTGCAAATAACTATTAGCACCGCCAAGACAAATATCATCTACGGGTTTATTGAGTTCAGCCTTTTCTTAATTTTTCTTAATTTTTTTCTTTTTTGACTTGCCAACGTGGGTGTAATTTATTTGATAGATAAATAGAAGTATTTGATTGATCTAAATTCATGCAATTTATTATTTATTAAAATTCTCTTTTGGTCAAACCGTTGAATTGGATGAAATCAACTTGAATAGGAATTCTTCAATATAACAATAACATCTTTTTTTAAAATAGCGCATAATACTATGATAAATACAATTTGAATTATTATTCAGATTATGACTATTGAAGCCACCACATTAGGGATGATAAAATACCTCTAGCTCGTCCCGTCACTAACTTGCCTCGTGCCCGTCCCACATGATTTTTCTTCGTCTTGAAGAAGGGATGGGATGGGAATGTGACAATCCTTATCCGACCTCATTCCCTCACATTGAATCTATGCTTATCCATTGCTTTCAAGCCCTCTAGTTCCATTGCAACTTCTCTCATTGTAGGCATCTCCTCTCCTTTCAATCTTAAGCAGCTCTTCGTTAACTGATGAGAATCAACAAGCACCATTAAAGGATCCATTTCATGTTCCAATTGGGCCTATTACTAGAGCAAGATCCAAGAAGATCAAAAAAGCACTTAATGGGTTGATTAAAGAGATTTAAGTTGATTCTAAAACCGGGCATTCCAAGCTTGGCCCAAAGGAAGATGAAGGCGTAATAAATTTAATCCAAGCTATTGATAGGGCTGATCTTGCTTAATTAGGCATAATTCCCGTAGCAATGGTGTGGATTAATAGCTAATTGACTTTTCAGCTCCAAACCAATTAATTGCAGTCTATTTTGGCATGGAGGAGCTGCTAATTTCAAACCAAATCAACCTTAATTTTAGGCTTCTATTATTTAGTCATTTTTTATCTACTTTCCTATTTTTAGCTATGTTTTATAAATAGCATGCACTCATTGTAATCAGGGGACAAAATTTTGAATGAAAAATCAATAGAAAAACATGAGGCTTGCTTCTTCTCTTGGTTCTTCACTGAACTTGTGAACTTATCAAGGATTCTTCCTTGTGGCATTCAAATTTCATACCTTCGGTTCGTGATTCAATTATAATCACTGGGTCGAGATTTGTTACTTTATACCTTTGGCTTGCATTTCATTTATAGATGTTAGGTCAGGGTTTCTATCAAAAATATGAATTTTAGCTTTCTGAGGCAAGTATTCCAATATTGTTTGTTGGGTCTCAAAGCGAGTCAATTGAGGTTCACATCATTTGGTATTAGAGCACAGGCTCTAAAATCAGGTTTACTATCCTTTTATCTTTTGCTTCTTGTTATCATCCTATCTTGTTCTGTTTGTGTTCATTATTCCTTGTTCTTTTTTTGTGTCGTGCACTAAGTTAAAATTGTACACCAAGTTAAAAATAAAAATTAAAAAATTAAAAAAAAAATGTCGGAAAAGAAAAGAAAGGAAAAAAACATATTGTTTGTAGTTTCAGTTCTTTCAAACCAAAATATTGTCCTCTTCCTTTGATTCATTTTTTCTATAATATTTTCTTACCATCGGTATTAGTTTAAATACTACAAGTTGAATTTCTTGATCAAGTTTATTAGTTTAATAAAGAACTGAAAAGGGGAAGCTACAAATGGAAAAAGGCAAGAGAGTTTGAGACTAATATCAGGAAAAGACCAATTTAAGAGTGAAACACGAGTGTGAGTGACATAATTTTAGTGCAAACACGTGAGGGAGTGTTGTGAGGAATTATTTCTAACATTATTCTATAGTTTTAAAAATATGACTTCCAGGGGCGACACATCAAACAAAGAAGGGGGGGGGGGGGGGGGAGTCATCCTACTCCTTCATGTTGCAAGCTATGTAACAATAATTTGAACGCATGAAAATGGTGTTTAATGAGATTCGGGATCGGATGGATAGGCAAGACGTTGTTATTGCTACTTTGCGTAAGGAGCATCCCCAAAGAGTCCCAAATGCTAGAAGGCAAGAAAGGCATGCGCATGTGGATGATTCTGAAGATGACCGTGAGGATGAGTTTGAAGATGAAGAGGATCAAGCTTCATTGAACGGTGAGGGCAGGTTTGTGCCAAGGGGAGAAAGGCGTGGTAGAGTTTTCCGAAGAAATTCGAGATGGCAAGATGGGACTGACAGAAACCTAGGAAGCATCAAAATGAAGACACCGTTGTTCCAAGGGAAAAATGACCCTGTAGCATACTTGGAATGGGAGAAGAAGGTGGAGTTGATTTTTGAGTGCCACAGCTACTTTGAGGAGAAAAATGTAAAAATTGTTGTCATTGAGTTTACTGACTATGCTATCATATGGTAGGATCAACTTGTTATGAACAGGAGGAGAAACCATGAGATTTCTA
>JAPQVY010000144.1:35880198-36037698 GCA_028535165.1 Quercus tomentella | reverse complement strand
TTATTTATGGATTAATTAAAAATCATATATAATTGTGGGGCCAAAGAACTTATGACCCGGCCCACTTTCCATTAGGACCCAGGGCTCGTGTCGAGGAGAGTAGTTGCCGAGGACAAGTAGTGAAAGACCAAATAGCCTAGAGATGCAACCGAGGATGACCCTGTCTTCGACATCCCAATATTTCAAAGGGAAGAGCGACATGTCGTCAAAGGCAGCCTCCAAAGTGCCCCCAGAGGAAAAGGCGAGTAGAATGGGACTCACGTGGGGGTACGGAGTGGGAGTGGTTCAAGGGAAAGACGTCACCTCCGCATTGAATGCGCCCACAAACGTCCTAGCCATATTGATGGGAAAAGACTCCTGAACAGTGTGGCTTCGGTTATTGCAACTAACAGAAAGTAGGGGGAGGCGGCTGATGGGACAGGTACTCAAATAGGTACCTTCCTGATCAACAGATGGAGGGTCAGGATCAACCAAGAAGGGCTATATAATGTAACGGCTTATGCGCCAAAAAAAGGGGGGCCATGAAACCAGGGTACCCAAAAAAAGGGGAGAGGAAGAATAAGAACATTAAGCTTCATGGACAAGATTCACGGACAATCTTAGCTCGTCTCTATGCGTCCACCATGAACATCATGACTAATCACCGTCCGGTGATCAAGGCCTAGCCTTTCAGCCCACACTCTACAAATTTTATTGTTTGAGCCCTTAACGTGCGAACCCAATATCATTTTGGGGCCGTTATAAATTGAGTCCTTACAATTGGCGCCGTCTGTGGGAAGGCTTGTGCGTTGGCACAGACGGCAGTTAGTCATGGTGGGATCAAGCCCTTGTCAACAAGGGTCCCTCAAAAGAAATAGTTTTGGCGGTGGGGCTAGCTAGGCGAAAGCCTCCCCATCGTTCCCAGTAGTTGTGGTTCTAACTCAGCTCCCACTCAGGGCTACCCTACAAAGTGCCAGTGGCACGGGTAGTTCTATGGGCTTCCAACATCAAGCCAATGCCCCGTACCCCTGTCAAGGGGCTGACCCTCGAGTCAAAAAAGAAAATCTAAGTTTTGGACAGAACCAAGGTCTTGCATGGTCCTCGGACTCAAACCTATGGGGAAACCAAGTACATCAAAAAGAAAATTCTAAGTTTTGGACAGAACCAAGGTCTTGCATGGTCCTCGTACTCAAACCTTTGGGGAAACCAAGTACATCAAAAAGAAAATTCTAAGTTTTGGACAGAACCAAGGTCTTGCATGGTCCTCGGATTCAAACCTATGGGGAAACCAAGTACATCAAAAAGAAAATTCTAAGTTTTGGACAGAACTAAGGTCTTGCATGGTCCTCGGACTCAAACCTATGGGGAAACCAAGTACATCAAAAAGAAAAATCTAAGTTTTGGATAGAACCAAGGTCTTGCATGGTCCTCGGACTCAAACCTATGGGGAAACCAAGTACATCAAAAAGAAAATTCTAAGTTTTGGACAGAACCAAGGTCTTGCATGGTCTTCGGACTCAAACCTATGGGGAAACCAAGTGCTTCAAAAAAGAAAAACTAAGTTTTGGACAGAACCAAGGTCTTGCATGGTCCTCGGACTCCAACCTATGGGGAAACCAAGTGCTTCAAAAAAGAAAATCTAAGTTTTGGACAGAACCAAGATCTTGCATGGTCCTCGGACTCGGGCCTATGGGGAAACTAGATACTCCAAGAAAATCTAAGCACCAGATACGGCCCAATAACATGCATGGCACCTCGGATGATGCCTTTAGTCCCTCAGAAGTATGTATAGGTACAAATTCAAACTCTGAGATATGATCCCAAGTATGTTATGTGTACAATTATTCATCCATGTTAAGATAACTAGATCAAAAATCATGAGATTCGTAACCATAATAAATATCCGCAAGGATAACCAACATGTAATTTAAAGGAAAAAGGAGGAAAAGAATTTCATATATGTGGTCTAGGAGTTCAACTACAAGCAAATTATAAAGTCTTCAAAATAAAAAGGAAACTAGTTAACAATTAATCTAGAAACAAATGCAAAAGTTGGCCTGGGCTTTTACTTATTCAATTTCGTTTGGGCCACATCCTGGGAAGGCTGAGCGGGATTAGCCTCAGAGCCTTGGGAGACGTCTCCTTCTTGGGAAGGCTTGACAAGATCAGCCCCGGTGCCCTGGGGGACATCAGTAAGGGGAATGGCCTGAAGGGGCTGAACAAAGATGGCTAGATTCTCGGCACAGGAGATCTGGGCACTGACTGCAGACAGGGCGAACTCCTGAGGCATCTCGGGATTCAGACCTCCAGGTGCTTCTTTCGCAGCATGAGGCTCCCCTCCTTCAGTCGACTCGCCAGGAGTGACAACGATCTGAGCAGCTTCTGACTGAGCAGCCTCAGCCTCCTGTGGAGCGCTCATAGCCTCGGCGCTGGTGGAGGCGGTCTCACGGATGGCTGGAGGATAAAATACGCTCTCCGCCTTCCATAAGTCGGATGAAGCTTCCACCCCAGCTTGTTTGAGGGCCTCTTCCCAAACCTGGGAGCAGTATAGCCTGCATACTCCTGGGATTTGAGCTTTAAGGGAGGCCTGGGTATCAGCCACCCCCGCCTCGTAACCCTCCTCCTCGGCCTTGTCCTTAGCAGTTTCAGCCTTAGTTCTGGCAAACTCAGCCTCCTGCTTGGCCCTCATGGCTTCATCCCTGGCAAACTCAGCCACGCCCTTAGCATTGTCTGCCGTGATCAGTTTCTTCTTCAAATCACTAATCTGCTCCTTAGCTATCTGCAATTGCTCCTCGGTAGCGAGTAGGCGCTTTGTCTGTTCCTCGGCCTATTTTTGGGCACCAGTTAAACCTGCCAAGGCACTATCCCTGTCTCGGGCACCAACTTTAAGTCCTCCCTAGCCTTCGCGAGGTCAGTCTCGAAAGCTTTGAGGGTCCGCGCAGCATCTATGCGTTTGGTGCGCTTAACCTCGGCGGTCTTACTCTGCCCCTTAACTTCTTCCTCCATCCTATAAGTGGCCTGGATAGCCTGCCAATTGAGACGAGTATATTGTGAATGAAAATCCGGAGCAAAAATTGATAGAGTCTTAGTTTTCGAGAGTCTTACCATACCCAGGTACCTCTTCGCACTGAGGAAAACCTCCTGCATCCTCATATTCTTCAACTCCTCCATATTAGTGGGAAGCAGCATGGTCCTCCCTAACGCGTCGGCCACATAACCGCCTTCGCCGTCTCCAAGGTTTCTCATGGACGCGTTCTCCAGCAATGGCTCCCCGTGGAGCATTGGGGCGGGAAGCCAAGCACTCGGCGCGGATTGGGCTTCGATCCCTTTCTCCTGGCTTTGGCGCCCAATCTTTAATTGTTTCTGAGCTCACGGGGCTTCGTCCCTCTCCTAAGAGGATTGGGATTTTCCCCCATCTATGGGTTCCTTACCCTTGGGACTCCTCTTTCTCTTTAAGTCAGAGGGATCCGGCCGAAGAGGCAGAGCTAATTGGGGAGGAGCAGGAAGTTTGGGACGGGGAGATTGTGGCTGCAACTTAGTAGAGGAGGACCTATTCTGGACGGGCTGGGGCTGAGTTGGTGGAGTTGGAGCATTGGATTGTGGTTTTCCCTGTGCACCCTTCCCCGGCTGACCCTCGATGAGGTCGAACAAGCTGGTCGGGGGCTTTCTCTTAAGACCCATCTCGGCTCGGGAGGATGTTCCCACTGACAACAGTTCCACTTCGGACAAGTCCGGGTCACCTAGATTATCAGAAGGATCCTCGGATGGGTCAGCCTGGTCAAATGCCCCAAAACCCTCCTCGGACAGACCTAAATTACCTTCGTCCTCCGCTACCTGATGAGACGACGA
The DNA here is from genome assembly GCA_028535165.1 of Quercus tomentella. Lineage (NCBI taxonomy): Eukaryota > Viridiplantae > Streptophyta > Magnoliopsida > Fagales > Fagaceae > Quercus > Quercus tomentella. Next base: position 36,033,870 of record JAPQVY010000144.1, on the reverse strand, counting down.
AGAGTCCACCAATGGGACGCCCTCAGGGATAGGAGATCCTTCGGAGATCAAAAACCCTTGTTCGACTACGGTAATTTTCGGAAGCCGAGGATGGTTAGTGCTGACCACGTGCTTTGGGTCGGCAAATGACTTCTGAATGGGATCGTACCCTAAGATTTTGTGAGCGGCTCTGACTTGACCATCCTCATCATTTACAAAAACTGCCACTTGGAGAACAGTCTCCAAATCAACCCGGTTAACTAGATGAAAGTGTCGGTGAAAGGCGTTTGGATCTGCAAAAAGAGGCATGTACATGGTTAGTAACCGAACCACACCAAATTAAAATGGTGCAAAGGATTGGCAACCGTCTACTCTCTATGCCCCACCTGGTTCTCCCTCCACCATTGGGCATGGAAGGCCATCATGCCATTCCCCGGATACGATAAGAAAATCCTTGTTCAACCCCTTGTTGGAGTCGGGGAGGCACTGGATTAGCCGAACCCTATCGTCTCTCGTCTTTATGTAGTAGGACTTGCCCTTCAAATTTTGGAGATTGTAGCACCAATTTACGTCATGATGGGTTAGTCTTAGCCCCATTTTTTCGTTTAAGGCATCCACACAACCCAGAATCCTAAACATATTGGCAGCGCACTGGGTGGGAGCTAATCGGAAATGCCTAAGGTAACTCTTCATTACCGGCCCCATGGGGATTCTCATACCCCCCTCTACGAAGGCGAGAATGGGAATTACCACCCCGCCCGTCCTTCTCAGAAAATGCCACTCCCCCATCTTACAGTGCCTCAAACTTACATTGGGGGGAATCCTATAATCGGCGATGAACTTTTCCATCGCCTCTTCAGTATCAACCAATTTTCTCAATTTAACCATCTCTAAGCGCTACTAAACAAACTCAGTGGATGACGGGAGAAGAAGAGGAACAAGGGAAAAATAAACCCAGAAAAGAAAAAGCACGAGTTAGTGAAGGCAGAGAACTTACAGAAGAGAGGAAAGGTGCCTCGGACAGGCTTTTTGTGCTGGAGATAGACTTGAATTTGGATGAAAGTTTGGATGAACCCAGGATATATGCGCTAGAACTCTTAAGTGCAAAAGTGAAGAGACAAATCAGTTCCAAAAATCATTTATACCTCCCATCGAAAGTAACTGCACGAATTTTCCTACCGATAAAGGCAAGGAAATCTCCACCGTTAGATCACTATCGCGCCGTTGAACGAGGGAGGCACAGAGCCGCCCGCATTTAATGAAGACACGTTTCACCTTCCAAAAGCTCAAAGAATGTGTCTCGGGCAGACGAAGAGTCTCGGGAACCGATAGGTGACAAGGATTGACAAGTTTTGGCAGAGGCCTGATGTCATTAAAACCCTTCTATCTGTCCGGGGATCCGGACAGCAGGATTTTGAGGGGCTATTGTGGGGACAAAGAACTTATGACCCGGCCCACTTTCCATTAGGACCCAGGGCCCGTGTCGAGGAGAGTAGTTGCCGAGGACAAGTAGTGAAAGACCAAATAGCCTAGAGATACAGTCGAGAATGACCCTGTCCTCGGCATCCCAAGATTTCAAAGGGAAGAGCGACATGTCGTCAAAGACAGCCTCTAAAGTGCCCCCAGAGGAAAAGGCGAGTAGAATGGGACTCACGTGGGGGTACGGAGTGGGAGTGGTTCAAGGAAAAGACGTCACCTCCGCATTGAATGCGCCCACAAACGTCCTAGCCATATTGATGGGAAAAGACTCTGAACAATATGGCTTTGGTTATTGCAACTAACAGAAAGTAGGGAGAGGCGGCTGATGGGACAGGTACTCGAATAGGTACCTGCCTGATCAACAAATGGAGGGTCAGGAATCAACCAAGAAGGGCTATATAATGTAACGGCTTGTGCGCCAAAAAAAGGGGGGCCCTGAAACCAGGGTACCCAAAAAAAGGGGAGAGGAAGAATAAGAACATTAAGCTTCATGGACAAGATTCACGGACAATCTTAGCTCGTCTCTATGCGTCCACCATGAACATCATGACTAACCACCGTCCGGTGACCAAGGCCTAGCCTTTCAGCCCACACTCTACAAATTTTATTGTTTGGGCCCTTAACGTGCGAACCCAATATAATTTTGGGGCCGTTACAAATTGAGTCCTTACAATAATTAAACTAAATAAAAAAATTCCAATAATATAATTGAAATAAAAACAAAAAAATAGGTTAGTTGACACAACACATAATTTATATAGATTTAACAAATACTACTTTGATAACGTGCTTGATAAACAAGTTATACTATTTTTTTTTTTTTTTTTGAGAGAGAGTTTCAACTTATGGCGTTCGCTCCAGATGATTGCTCTTTATCATCAGACCAAGATACCAATCAGTTTTTGGTATAGGCAGGAATTAAACCCCAGATCTCTTATACAACAATCAGAGACTTTACCAGTTGAGCTAACTGAAACCCACAAGTTATACTAATTAAGTTGACAGATACATGACTTATTTCAACTCATTTAATAAAAAGTTGTATTAGGATGACCCAGACATGAACCATTTCATCTACTTTACAAAAATGACTAAAATTTAACATATTTAACATATTTTTCTATTTTTTTATAAGAACATAAATTATAATAATTAATTATAACAAATAAATTCTTTACAAATTAGACTTCATGGTAACATCAATTAAAGTACTAATAACATATAATCTACAACTTCTTATTAAAAAAAATGAAATCCTGACCAAATTTAGTAATTACTAAATTCTATATTAGTAGGTTTCAGTTAGCTCAACTGATAAAATCTCTGATTGTTGAATAAGAGATCTAGGGTTTAATCCCCGCTTACACCAAAAACCGAGAAATGTCTTAGTTTAATGGTAAAGAACTATTATTAGGAACGGACACCATAGATTAAAACTATCTATAAAAAAAAATAAAAAATAAAAAATAAATCTATATTAAAAATTCAAATTTATGTTGAATAAAAATGATATTTATTTTTATTGGTTAAATAGGTTCATATCAAAATAAGTCGACCCGTCTTGAGTCTTGACACGAATAATAAACCAAATTATTTCAAATTGATTACGGGTTAGGCAGGTTAACACAAAGTTGACTGGTTTATTAATTGATTTGTTTTGACACGAATCCATTTATACTAAATACTAACCTGCAAAAAAAAGTATCATGCTTATATCTTATCCATGAGTTGTGTCAAATGTTGTCATTCTGCAACCCATTCCATTGTATTTTCCATCACCTTCATATCCTGGCTCACAGGAACAATTATAAGTACCAGCAAAGTTGGTACATTTTTGGACGGAAAGGGTGGAAGCATTCATCAATCTCTGGGGGGAAAATGTGACAAGTAGATTTAGAAAATAAATAAATTATAAAAAATTATTTAAAAAAAAAAACCATCAAGAGCAAATAGCCTGTAATCCATCGTAAGCAAAATAAAATTCAGAAAACAATGACCAATAATATAATATATTTTATATAAAAATGAATACGGTAACCTTGGTAGCCATTTTGATGGTAAGGGTTGCCTTCGAATCCATTGGAACAACTGCATCGGTACCCCGGACCATTGTCAGAGCCATGACAGACACTGTTATTCTTGCATGCATAACTTCCTTTATCTTTCTTTTTTCTTTTTTTGGTTTAAAGACGAATTCATTCAAACAGCTAAGAATTTACATCAGTGACAGAGCAAGCTCTGTTGACATACAAACCAGCAACATCATCCTCTAGAATACTTCTAACGTCCATAGGTGGACGATCAAAGGAATTAAAAGCAGCAACTTGATCCATGCTCATCCTAGCAAGCATATCCGCACACCTGTTGGCTTGACGATAGCAATGTCTGAACTGAATTTGGCAAAACTGGAGCACCAAATGCGTGCAATCATCCAGAATAGGCGAGACTACATTATTCTGATAGCCTGGGTTAAGAAAATTATTCACAACTGCTTTTGCATCAAGTTCAACAATAAGGCAGCACTCCCAGCTGCCTCCACACAGTTTTAACTTGAGAACAGTCCCTAAGGGCATGCAGTACAGTTTCTGTTTCTTCTTGACAGATGGGACATCTATCATTGCTAACCATCCCTCTTCGCATGAGACAACCCTTCACACCGATGCTATTATGAGCACATTGCCACGAAAAAGTTTTGATTCGAGGCAAGGTGTTTACCTTCCATATCCATTTAGTCGGGAAAGGAGTGTCATGGGCAGAACCAATGGCAAGACTATATGTACTCTTAAGAACAAGATCACCTCTAGGATTATTCAACCGTGCTAATCTATCACTTCCTCTACCTGTTAAAGGAATAGGAATGGCTTGGAGCATAAGCTTGATATTTGAAGGGAGTACAAATGGGATTTGATCCAAGTCCCACCCATTGTCAATCATGAGATCCTTCACTTCCCACTTGGAGGCTTCCCGAGTAAGGGGACCTTGGATGAGATGCCGAAGAGGGCCCATCTTCGTCCAATTACCATACCAGAAACTCAATTTACTATCTCTACCCACCGTCCACATGCTGCTTGCATTGAAAACCTCCCTACCTTTCTTCATTGCTGTCCAAACTCGGGAGCAAGGGAGCCTATCAGCATTAGGGGTATTTGTTCTTCTGCTATTGCAGTATTTAGTTCTTAGAACCCTAGCCCAAGGGGCATCTTCTTCATTGTTGAACCTCCAATTGAGTTTTGCAGGAAAGGCAGCATTCCTTCCCTTTGCAGTTTGTAATCCAAGGCCACCTTCATCCTTGGCTCTGGTCACTTTATGCCAACCGACCCAATGGATCTTCCTAGCTGCCTCCGAGGAACCCAAAGAAAGTTACGGTTAACCCTATCCAAACCATCAAGAATTTTTGTCGGAAGTTGAGCACATTGCATCACATAGGAAGGGATGGTTGCTAGGGAAGCTTGAATGAGAACAGAACGGCCAGCCATTGATAGTAAATTCGCCTTCCAACCTCCAAGTTTCTGTTTCACCCTATCCAAAATGAAAATATAGTCTAGTGAGGAGGTGCCCGAGTGCTTTATAGAGATCCCTAAGTACTTGCCAAGATTCGGGGTTGAAGCAAAACCAAGAATGTCACATAGAGACTCTCAAGTATCTCTATGCACATTATGTAATTTTTCTCTTTAGAACCCTGTATCATAGCGTATGTGTCACAACCAATGGCCATGAATTTGTTTCGGGTGTAAGAGATGGGTAACTTTGCCAAATGGATTTCAGGATCATAATAAGATGTACTCCCACCACTTTGGTTGTAGCAATCTTTTGCATGCAACTTGGGCATAGACGCACAATTCCCCTGAGAGCCATATGTCTGTCACATTTATATTGCCTGTAGGCAAAAAAGCCAAGGGAGGGTCGTAGGTGCGATTGCAGGTGATGAGGAAACTCCTATTCATGTAGCATCCTTCACTTGTGCCGAATGGATATGGAATACTAAGGTTGCCACAGTGTTCTTCACAACCTTCCAAGGCCTGCGCGTCAACAACCGCTACTTCTATTATTGCCCACAGCAAGATCAATGATGACAAGAGTGGCTTAGGCAAAAATGGGCTTTTGCCCCTTTCACCCAAAAGATATAGCAAAATGCCCATATTCTGAAACTATCTAGCAAAATACCCTTGTTTTAAAACTCAATTTTCTAAAAATCAAGTTTCAAAATAAGGGCATTTTACTAGATCGTTTCAAAATAAGAACATTTTGCTACTTCTTTTGGACGAAATGGGCAAATGCCCATTTTGGCCGAGTAGCTTATGCCAGTAATTGCCAATGACAAGAGTCTCTTGTGCATGACACATTTTTGTACTGGATTAAATAACTTTGTTTATAGGCTAATGGTCCTTTTTACAGGATATGCTCAGACCCTGTTACGTTTAAAGGCATAGGGAAGAAAGACCCAAGTCAATGCCAGGTCTATATGCAAGATTAGTTGCTTCGGACACACACATAAAACTTGTACAAGACTTGTCAAAAAAAAAAAAAAAGACTTGTACAATATCTTTATGCGTGTGTATACAAGACTAGTACAAGTCTTTAGGCTTGACAACCTTTCCATCGAATTATAAAGTTCACTTTGTACTGTGCTTGGTTGCTGCTGGGAAAAGGTAAAGAAAAGAATTAGGAAAGTAAAGAAAGAGAAAAGAAATTCCCTTGCATATGTTTGGAAATAGGGAGTGAAAAAGAAGAAGAAAATGTGTAACTTGTTGAAAAAGCCGGCTTGGGCAATGTGCACAGCTGAAATTCCTAAGTAACCGCCAACATTTTTTTCTCCAATTGTTGCATCAATAGCCATTAAGCCACTAAGGTTTTTTTTTTTTTTTTTTTGGGGGTCTTAGACCCAATGTATCCCAAAGCTTTCAACCTAGGGACTAATCACTGTCGCGATGAGTGGGCAAAGGTAAATCGCTGGCCCGGAGTTTTTCCAAAAAGTTGGGGCTCGAACTCCACTCAAGATAGCCACTTTGAGACTGAGTGTCCAACCACTCAGCCAACCCCACTGGGTTTAGCCACTAAGATTTGATTGCTTAGATAAGGAGGTTATGTATCAATATAAATATGGAGCTCTTTTACAAATCAGATAGATGTAATCAGTATTGGACGGCTAATCTCTCCATTACACATTTCTCTTCATTTCTGTCCAAATTGGACGTATTAGAAAAGGTGGTCCAAATTGATATTACTTTTTTTCCTACTAACTAATATTAAATTTAAGACCATGACCTTTTATGTCACAACTTTGTTACAACTTTGATATGATAAATTGTGAATAGTGAATAAAAATAGTAGGTCCATGTAAAAGTAATATACAATGGAACTCCAACCTTCCTTTCATTTCTTTTACAACTTTACCATCTCTCCTCTGTCAGCCATTCCAAACACAGTAAGTTTAGATACATGACAAATTTTATAATTTTTTTTCACAATTATTAGAGTGAGAAGCTGTAATTAGTGTATAATAAAATAATATCAATAAAGTTTTTATATAAAAGTGATATTGAACTAATCACAACTATCACCTTAGAATTTGTGAATAAAATTATGAAATCTACATGTATCTACTATTCAAAATTGTCGTGGCTTTATACTTGCTGATTCTTGAATTTATAACTTCTTCTTTTCTTTTTTTAGAAATTTTTTTATTCAATACCAAAAAAATTAAAAATAAAAATAAAAACTAAACAAAGTAAGGAGTACTAGCATCCTTCCTTAAGAGCCCGTTTGGATTGAGAGAGGAGGGAGAGAGAGTGGAAGAGAATAGAGTAAAGTTGGCTAAAAATAGGCTAATTTTGAGTCAATTCTACTTTACTCTCCCTTCCTCCCTCTCCCTTAATCTAAACGGATTATGAGCATTTTATTAATAAAACAAGGTGAGAAGCTACCCCCACTCGGAATGAAATTAAGAAGACATCAAGAATATTGAAAGAATATAGTATTAGCAATATAGATACATTTTACCATCACTCTTCAAATATATCAATATAACAAAGATATCTAAAATGTTCTTATATACAAAGGCGTAAGAAAAGAATCAACTAATTTATTCTAATTTTGTTGTTAAATATTTTAAATAAAATTTCAAATCCATTTTGATTTTTCCACCCCTCTATGGCAGGTTCAATTCTGTATTCCCCTAAGAGATTAGAAATTATTCAAGGCATGTTTGGTCGACGGTCATAAGCACTGTAATATAATAGCTATTTCTATAGTTTAGCTATTACATTACATGTAATTTAGTTATTTTTTTATTACAAAGAATAGTCATTCCTTATGAATAATTATTCTTTAAAATAAAAAATATATATATATTATTTATCTCTAAAAGAGTTATAATAGTTATTCCTTAGCAGGTATAATAATTTTTCAATTTAATATATTTCCAACTATACAAAAAAAAAATTTATGCACATAAGCACAAAAATGGTTGCGATGACTAAATAGAGGGCCAAAATGGGGATATATCCCTTTCAATCAAACTTTTCAAAAAAATGCTCCATATTTGAAACTATTTGGGGATATGGCCCTATTTTAAACTCAATTTTCTAAAAATCGAGTTTCAATGAGAAACTCGATTTTTAGAAAATTGAGTTATATGCAATCAAACTTTAAAAATAAATAAATAAATAAAATAAAAAATTGCATGGAACTCGAGTTCCATGCAAATTTTTGCATATTACTTGATTTTCGGCAAATCGAGTTTTTCATTGAAACTCGATTTTCTAAAAATAGAGTTTCAAAACAGGGGATATCTCTAAATAGTTTCAAACAGGGGGCATTTTGCTAGAAAGTTTGGCTGAAATGGGTAAAACCCAATTGTGGCCCTAAATAGAGATGGCAACTGAATTAATCATTAATATAAGCTCATGTACAAGGAATGGCTCAACAGAGCAGAATCCACCATAGAAACACAGTTGGAGGTAGACTTTGTTACTCATTTTTACATGAGAGTTTGTGAGAAGCTTCAGCATGTGCTTCCTCCAACTTCATTAAGAGATCCCTCATGAAAGGCGTGTTTGTGCCATGAGTAATTCTCAGTATATCCATTGCCTTGGTCACTGATTTTATTGCATCCTCTGTATCTCCCAGAAACCTGTTACGTAAATGAAAAGTTCAAAAATAATAATAGAGTAACACGGTTTGTAAGGAAAAATCCAATCGCAGTGGAAACTGTTGTGAAGATGTTTTTTCATAGCCAGAGGGGTGCAGATAAATCCCCTCCATAAGCCTGTGGTCCAGACTAATTTAAAAGCAACTCCAACATATCCAAACTGGTTTGCTTTAGGTGTTATGATGCCTTGGTAGTCATATTAAAATCTAAAAGGATCCTCAAAATTATTGTACCTCATAATCTGTAACAAATTGGGAAATTTCTGCTACACACTACTTAGGGTCTGTTTAGATACCGCTTATTGCTGAAAACTGAAAACACTATAGCAAAATAATTTTTAAATGTGTGAATAGTACCGTGGGATCAAGTTTTAAAGAAAAATTTACTGAAATCCGTACTTGTGAGTCCCGTGAACATGCACGGGACCCACACAAAAAAAGGCCAGATGCAAAAAACTTTCATTTTAGTGCAATCCAAACATAGGTTTAGTGCACACATAGGACCCACACTCCCCAAAAACAAGGGAAATCTTGACTTCAAAGTGCCTTGAAGTCATGATTTCTCTTGTTTTTGGGAGTGTGTACCGTGTGCAAGTGTGTGTGTGTGTGTCCTAGACACTTCCTGTAACAAATTATAGATGTAAAGAAGGAAATGGGATGGGGAAAGAACATTAGAAGATAGGTAGATGAAATGTCCAAGATAAATTGCTTCACAACTCGAGGCAGAATTGCACCGTTAACTAATAAACTCACAAAGTGCCTAAAGTAACAATTGGTCCTATTTTAAGGGACCTACTTTTTGTGCACATACGAATGCCATACATGCATCACATCTGTAAAACCCTTATAAACCTCTACACTGAGTGAAACTCCTGGCCTCATATGGTCACATCCAAGTTTCACAATATAACCTGCTTAAAATACTAAGCTTTAACGACCAAAAATCTTAACCTTTAATACTAATCACTTATAGAACCATGATGGCAATCAAGAGTATTTATTACATCCCTCTCTCCTACAAAAATATACACTGTCCTGAGAGCAAGGACAAAACCTGACATGATTAATCAATAGAAATCTCCAGTTCAAATTTTGGACAGATTATATAAAAGTCTGAAGTGTGTGGAAAACAATTTTTTTTTTTTTTTTTTTTTTTTTTTTGATAAGTGAAAAAACAAAATTTGTTAAACATATGGTTCCCATGTCAACTAAAAATTCATAAAAAGTGTTCAATTTATGGGAGACACGTGACTAACTGTACAATCATGGCACTGCAACACATTCACTCTGTAACCAAAATCAGAAAAGTAGTGAGGCAAGTGAAGACTAAACCAAATACTACTACGCCTCCTTTTATAGGAACCAATGACTCCAACCAAATTCTATCATAGTTTCAAGAATATTCTTTGACTAGGGGTTTTCTATGGAGTCTACAAGTTCTAAAATGTAGCACCTCCGTCTGTAAACAGGTATATTTATAAGTTTCCATAATATAAACTTAAAATCCCCCAGCAACAGCTACTAAATACCATGAGGTCATGTGGTTTTCTTATTCATGCCTTATTCTATACGGCAATAGTTTCCACCATTTTGAGTAATAAGTTTCAAATACCTAGGAACAAACTCGAACAGAACACCACAACTTCTGTCTTTGTTATGAAACATTTGTTGTGAGGAATCAGTTAGAGCATTTTGAACAATAATCAATGAAAGAATCTGTTCAGAATGGAAGTAACAACTAACAAATCTAAGCAAAGGATTCTAACCATTCAAGCTTTCCACAGGTATAATATTGTAGTCCAAGCAAGGGATGGAACCCTGGATATACTCCTGCAGTGAAACAGAGCCAAATATGGGATGTCAGCAGCAACAATAAGTGGAATTCATAACTTGTCCCCACCCAAAAGAAAATGAAAAAAGAAAGGAAAAACAAGAAGAAGAATTATGTGGGCTTCATGAACATGAATTGCATAGTACAAGCAGGCATGAGGCATTTTATATTTTGATTTAAATAAAGATGCATACCAATTTGGAAATAATTTAATTAAGATGAATTTTGTGCCATTTCCTACTCTTTTTTTTTTTTTTTTTTTTTTTTTTTTTTTTTTTGATAATAAAAGTTTTGAAATGCAGAAGCTCTGTACTACAGTTGACAGAAAAGTTTTGAATTCCTTTCCAAATTGGTTCCTGGAATAGAATATTTCGATGTACCATTTCGGGATTACCATTATATATGTAAATTATATACTAAGTTAGTACTTCATATTTAATACCATCTTATTAACCAACATAAACTCATAAAAGCTAAACATTTAAAAAAAAAAAAAAAAATACAAGAGATCATAAAATATAATAGATAATTAAACAAACCAGAGGCTCATAAAAATCTATCAAATAATTAAATAAACTAAAATTATATAAAATCTCATACATATTTATATATATATATATATATATATATATATATGAAAAAACATCTCATACATAATTAAACTAACCAAAAAAATTCATAAAATCTCCTAAAAGTGGGCTTTCTTCTTAAAAAATTATAAGAAAGCCACAAAATTAATTTTGATCCAGAATGCATGCTCCACCTGAAATTCTGGAATTTCAATGGAATGGCCAGTACAGACCAGTATAGGGTGAAATTTTGACAGAGATGGAATAGAGGGTTAGTGTACTTGTTTACAGACTGAAATGGAATATTCCGGCCAAAATGGAACAAAATTTAAAACATCGGTTGACAGAATCTTATCAATAAAAAAGAAATTTAAAGAACTTCAAGGTTCTAGACTTCTAGTATAGAATGTTACAAGACTTCATTATTGTAAACTAATCATATTTTCGAATATATAGTAGAATTTCAAAACTTGGGTAGAAACTGTCATAGATGTGTAAGCTTGAATTCAGAAGGCCTATTATTCAGTAACAGATTAAAGCCATCAGGAAAGGTGATTAAACTCCAGGTTTTTGAAAAGTAAGTAGAAAGTATTATTGAAAAATATAATTACTTCATGTTCATGATGATGAACACAAAGTATCTAACAAAATTACAAAGATACAACAAAAAAGCTAAGAGAACTATGAAACTCAATAACAGAAGTACAATGTGTAAACCCAAACCCAAGACCACTCAAACAAGGATCAATGAAGATTTCAAATGAAACCAATGAAAAAATATTAAGAAATCAGCCTTCATGAGAGGATATTCACTGTGGAATCCTTTATCATATTCATAGCATTATTCATGTTTTTGGAGATCCACTCAAATCATTTCAATCTTCAACCTTTATCCAAAATATATATTTATACAACCTTTGGGAGAATATGAGATCAGAGAAATTTTTTGTCTAGGTTTGTTGTTTGTTCATGTTTTTTTCCCCTTCTTTTTCTGTTTGTTTATTTAGAAATTTTTCATCAATGTCACTAAAGTTCTGGTGTGCATCATAGCCTTCTTTCTCATTCCACATTGCTATCTCATAATGTCAGTAGTTGAGCTGATTTCAATATACATAATTAAGCTTTGTGCTTCCTTCAACATCTAAAAATTTCTGTTTGCAAGTAATCCCAAACTTATTTCTTTTAAAAAATTCAATGCCAGTTACAAAGCACTATTGTCAGATGTCCATATATCGCGAAAATCAAACACATTCTTACTGTTTTTTGAAAGAAAGAGAAATATATGACAGGTCATGCATAGTATTTCAGTTGAACCCTGAAGCTCCAAAGTACTCTACAACAACTAGAATAGCAGAGGACTTAATATATCTCCTGCTGCAAATTCAAGTCAAAATATGACATACTTTGATATACTGGAATGGTCAATTTGCAATATGCGAGAGCTTCTCTCCAATTTTGCAGCTCCATCAAAATCTTGAAAAACAAATAAAAGAAAAAAGTAAGATTTTGTTTTACTATTGAGTTTGGTGTTCCCATGAGAATGGATTCATTTCATTTGGTTTAATAGGCATTTAGAGGCACAATCCATGCTTTAGAATTAGAGGTATTGCAAAGTAAAAAAGTGTTAGGAAAAATTTGGGAGTCATCAAACAAAGTAAGAAGAAAATATTCAAAAAGAAAACATTGCAAGCTTTAGTAACATATTACAAGGAATGGAGTCATGGGCTCATATCTGCTCCTCAAAAACTCAGTAAGGAATTACTTCCAATGCTATTTTAAGCAGAGTACTATACAGATCTACTCCAATAGGATGTAGAATAATCTCAAACCTTTAATCACCCCCCCCCCCAAAAAAAAAAAAAAATTACAGGGTTGAGGTCTGCTAGTTCTAGTTTTAATTCCTCATTAATGCACTCTTCGTATAATTGCTAGTTTGCCCAAATCTAAAAGTAAGGATTAGCAAGTAAAGAATTCATGTATCTGTACCTAAAGGACCCAAACAAGATCCGGTTTTTCATCCAAAATTTAAAGAAAGCTCCAGTAGCATTTGACTAAGTAGAAGATATGCCAATAGGATTGAGCTCCATATAACTTAAAAACAAAGAGAAGAATTTCAAAAAAAAAAAAAAAAAAAGGATAAAATGCACTAGCACCCCTAGTGATTTCTTGCAATTTTATTTACATCCCTGGGTTTCTAATTTTTCTAATTACAGTGCTGTGGTCATTAACAAAAATTAGTCAAATGAGATGCATGTGACCTCACACACTCTCCTTATAATCACACCCCCCCATGGTACCCAATTATTCTCATGTGATTAATTTCTTCAATGATTTATAGCCGGAAGGGCTGGAAGTAGTTGATTAGAAAAATTTGGTGCCACAAGACTGATATAGCCTTATAGGAAAAAAGGAAATTAGTAAGTGTCAAAAAAACTATAATAAACCCATTGGGGCGTAGGTGTATTTCACCCTTAAAAATGAATGAAACATAAAAGAAAATAAAAGCTAAATAATCTACCTTTAAAACCTTTTCTCGAGTTTGCATCAAACCTATTGAGAAAGGATGGCACAGTTTCCTTTGGAGCTTTTCAATTGTCTGATGCATGGAAACAGCTTCCAGTTGATCTAAGCTCAGTCAAAGACTCATGCTCAATAGGGTAACAAATTTATATAAGTTGAACTATTTAAATCGTGCCAGTGGAAAGGATATTGTAGATTAATTAAACATAGAATCATGCTGTCAAATTGCCACTAATGAATTCTCAGCACAAACAATCTAGAAGGATACTGCCAGATGACAAAGACATAAGAGCCTTTTCTGACATTGATTTTACTTCACTTGCAATCTTTCTTATCTCTTCCTTGTCCCTAACACGTCCACATTGTTGGCATATAAACCCTTTGTCATCTGCATTCCAAATAGCAAAAGACAAAAATAGTAACTTTGGCCTACTAACTGACCATTACTTTGTAATAAATGACTGATTACAGCTAATCACAAACCAGAGCTACGGAGTAGAAAACCATTGCATCCTTCATCCTTGCACCTATAACCTTCCAGAACTGCACTTTCTTGGATATCATCAGACTGACCCTTCAATGGAGAACTAGCTTAATTAACCAGCAGCATATCTAGGTTTCCAATATTATATAAGATGCTACTAGTTTAACAAGAAAAAACAAATACTAAAAAGCATAATGTAACAAGTACCAGTTTTATGCAGCGGGGACATGTGCAAGTAAAAAGGTACTGTTCTTTGAGAGCCTTTTGCCGAGTCATAGTGTTTCCAGTAGTGTCGATGTAACTAATCAAGACCTTACAAAATACAACCATATAAACAGTATTTACACTTGACTTGAAGAAAAAGGCTGTTAGAATTATAGTTAAGTGATTAAATTCATCATTTCCTAATAGCTTAAACTTTTGAGACAATCGGTAATTTAACATGGTATCAGAATAAGAGATATTGAGTTCGATCCCTAGCTTTACTCTACCTCCCATTTAAAATGTTAAAAATCTCATGTGTTGGGCCCCCACTTATTAAGGGGAAGTTTAGGCCCACACATGAGGGGGAGTGTTAGAATTATGGTTAAATAATTTAATTCATCATTTCCTAACATTTTAAGCTTTTGGGATAATCGGTAATTTAACAAAGGCTATGGGATAACTTTAGACCCTCTAAATCAATTTTAATTAACAGCAAAGAGTTTTAGACAACATTCTAATGGATTATGAGATAGTAACTTACTTAGAAGAGATAAGTCGAAAAGACATATAACAGTGGTGGGAGTGGTTTTTGTGAATGGAGAATTGAAAGAACCATTCTATCATCACTGGATTACACAACTGAGTTACTCTGGTAATAAACATTCATTTTATTTGATAGGATGAATTGCTCAGGGACGCTATCGCTCTCAAGGAGGCCCTATTGAGGGGGGACCTGTTCACCTTCCTCAATTACAAGCATGAAGTCTTTGATATGGTCAAGGCATATCAGAAAGGAAAATGAGGGTAGTCCAAGCTTCAGAGGCAATGTAAAACAAAGGGCAATCAAAAATAACAAACAATGATCTTATAAAGATTACCATGAAATTAAACTGTGTTTGAAACACTTTTTACAGGTGAAAACATGGGTGATATCCAGAAACCTTGGCCCTTCATTTAGGGAGTAAGAAGAAGCGCATAAGTTGATGTAATAGGTTCAGCCTTAGAAAAATGATTTACCAGGTATGATCCAGATCACAGAGACAGCTTTTTTTCTTTGGCTGAGACAAGTTAATATCATGTTTGGGAGTTGAAGGGAGAGAGAATAGTTATCTCCTTTTCTATTTGGATGTTTAATAAAAAATAGGTTGAGAGACAGAGTGAGGGAAGTAAGCATTCCTCTCTTTGGTTGCGGTGTAAAGGAGAGAAAGGATAAGGTATTATGCAAACTGAGTATGCAATAAATAAATGATAAGAGTTCAGTAATACATTGTAGATTTTTTAATAAACTGGGAAATATAGAAAATTCATAAAGTTTGTATCCACTCATGTTAAATTCTGCTGAAGGAACTGAAAAAAGGGGCTTGAAGGGCTACAGTAACCATCAATATCCCTCAAATCCTCTCCCCCTCCCACAAAAAATACATCCAAACAGGGAGAAGAGCAACCCCCAACCCTTTTCCCCTCCCCTTTCCTTCCCAATGCCTCCATCTAAGCACTTATATATGTCCACAATTGCATTGCATATGTAGAAAAAGTGGGAAGCCATGTACTACAACTGCTTCACAGTATTTTCCTAACATTAATCTTGAATCGAGAAGCAATTTCCAAGCCTTGAATGGATTCTTGAATCCTGAATTCTCACTACAGTGCCAAAACCACTTTGCCCCAGCAGTATCTCTCTTTTTGTCCTTTCACATTCATATTATAAGAGAAAAGAAATGGTCCTTTAAAAAATCAAAATACAAAAATACACACATACGTGTAAGTACTGCAGATTGAAGTCAAAGGGCAGACTAAATTCATTAGGGTGTAGATCCAATTAAGCAACATAACGTATAGAACAGACCAGGAACATGAAGGAAATGAAATTTGGAAAGAAAGCAAATTCTCAGCTCAAACTCTGGTCAATTATGAGTACGTATTTTTAGAGATTAAGTTGTTACATGTAGGTAAGAAGTATGACTCAGGTTTATTACCACTACAGTCTGCAATATATCATAACATGTCAAATATTTAATACATTTTTTTTAAAGCTAAAAGGCATAAAATCCAACAATTTTTAAAAGAGCATATATTACCTCAGCTCCTTGGGGTATATGCTGCACAGCACGTATCACAGCCAACCTTCCCTCAAACACCAAAACAGAATTGGGCAAGCAGCTACAGTGCCAGAAGCATTTAGCAGAGTAACCTCAACATGATGAAATTCAGAAGAAATCAATTCACTAAAGTAGTTACCTGTGGTTAATAATGGAAATGACAGGGTACAGTCCAGTCCCCAGGGGAATTAGTTCACTATCACAAATGGTATGTGCATTGCATGCAAACTGCATTGGATCGAAAGTACCATAATTCATCAGAATATCAATCTTCCCTATGGAGACGAATCTTATTCAGAAATCAGTGTGTTAAACAAAAATTTGGTCCCATGAAAAAGATTTTGAAATATCAATAGCTAATGCAATTTGCAGTTGAATATTGATATAAAAGAAAAAAAAAAATCTGTTTATTTAATTAGAACATTCCCTCTTATTTAGCACAAATGGTTGTAGTACCCATCACGTCCACAGTATAATTTGAATAACGCCAAAGAGAAACTTAATAGGAGCCTTAAAGGCCTTAAAGTGATTATTCTTAACTGCAAAAGAAAATTACTAAGATATTCAATTTAAAACTATTTATCTTGAAGACCTTGGAAAAGTTTTCTGCAATCTCTTTTATGTTGATGTCAGGCTGCTGAAGTATGAAGTTGACAAGGTTAGCCATCTGAGCATACAGTACCAGTTGCTTCTCATCAATGTCAGGCATGTCTTCATAGAAGGTTAAAACAAAACAATTACCTGGAAAATATAACAATTGAAAGAAACTCTAAATGGAGCACATTGAAAGCAAAGAAATTATTGGGGTAGGATACGAGACACCAATGCCTCCACCAAGTTGTAGTTGTCTGTAGCAGTAGTAGGGATGACCTAGCATTAAAAAGAAATACAATTAATTCCATGAGTTATAAAAAATTTATACAGCTTTTGAAAGAAAATCAATTTAACTATGGACTAATTTTATGTTGTACATCAATTCATAATATTTTGGGTGAATTACTCTAACCTTAACCTGTTTTCAATTCGGTCATTAAAGTTTCCCTTTTCAATTGTTTAACTTCCATTTGTTTCTAATTTATTCCTTCTATCCACCTCTGCCCAATCCGCAGCATTAGACCACCAAAAAGTCGTTTTGGAAAGTGAAATGCTAAAAATAATTGCAAGATTTGACAGAACTAAATGGAAGAACTAAATTGAAAACATATTAAAGTTGAAGGATAGAAATGAAAAAAAATTTAATTAAATTAAAGGACTGAATTGAAAACAGGTCAAAGTTAGATGGTGTAATTTGTAATTTAGCTTCTTTCTTTCTTTTTTTTGATAAGTAGATTTTTTAATTTAGCCTTATATTTTTCATCATTCTAATGTTTCTTCTCTCTTGATGTCTCACCTTTTATTTTCTGTTGTTGCATTTTCATACACTACCCTGTAAGTAGCTAAAACAATATTGTTGGCACTACACCAAGAACCACCAACACTGTGGGAAAAATGCTACCTATCCAACTATATAAAACATTGAGTTTAACTGTTTAAGACAGCCCTAACAGTCAGATAATACCAATCAGATAGGTTCTGCCAATTTGAGAGTAACCAATGGACAATGAGAGACAACCGTAGTCACGCTCCAAGATTAGCACTCTAGCTCAACATTGTGATGCATGTAATTTGACGAATACATTGAAAATAAAGTGAATGGGAAGCTAAAAGTAGTGTCCCAACTCCCAATTGGAGTACCCAAACTGAAGCATATAATTATAGATTGACAAAAACATTATAACTGATATATACCTTCTCACTTTGCAGTTTTCTTCGAAGGTAGAGTTTCACCATTAGACGAATGGAAGGTGTAACACATTTTCTTCTGTCTTTGTCAAGCCTTGACAGAGCTTCACATTCAAGACGATGCAACTTCCAGTCCAACTTCTGAAATTATAAAGCACAGAATCAATGAATGGAGGGGAAGTATACATAGTCCAATTGGCTATACATACTGAATGATGAATTATACATTCCTTTCCGAGGAGTTCTAAGTCATCATAAGGGGACAAAGGGTTCCAATTTTTATCTATTTTGTCGTCATTTAAAATTTTATAAAAGAGTATTCTTGCTTCTAGCAAACACTAAAAAGGAAAGGTGATCACAATACTTCATACCTTGGCATGAAGGATCATCCCTTTTATGAAAAAAAGAATATCCAAATATGTTTCCGTATCAAGTCTAATATTTCTCCATAGGATATTTTCATGGATTAAGTACTTTGTGCCAAAGGTTGATTATTTTTTTGATAATTCAATAGTTACAATGAGGGAGGGGGGGGGGGGGGGGGGGGGGGGGGGTTTGAACATTGACCGTCTCTGTTGGAAACACCAAGAAGTACCAGTTGAGACTTGAGAGCTAAAAGGCTCTTGGCTGTGCCATAGGTTGATTATGATCTTACGTAATCTATACTCGAAATTTTATATACTCAAGTCAAGCCCAACATTCCAATTTCCAAGTAGAAAGATGGAAAAGGCAAGTGAATCACAAAACATTTTACTGGATAAGATGCTGCATAACATTAACATATGTATCAAATTTACCTGGCAGGTGCTACCACAGTACCACACAACATGACAACCTGAACACTTCTTAAGGTTACTTGTTGTGAAGCACCCATCGCATCTTGACTCAACTGGGGACTTGTTTGGTACACAGACATAAGGCTCTTGGCTTATAATTACTTCTCCTGAAAAATTATAGCTGCATTAAAATAAGTTTAAAAAAAATTATCACTAACATTATTTGAATAACTTTGTATTCTTCAAATTTGAATTTAGCTTAGCTATATTTGATTTTTCAAAGCTTCTTAACATGCATTAATTTTCAACAACTGGTAATTGGGAAAAATTGAGAGAGAGAGAGAGAGAGACCTGGATGGAAATCTCTGGTGGTTAAGAGGCACCTGCCTTTCTCTGGAAGATTAGAAAGAGTTAGACCATTTCCTTTCAGAGCACTCTGCAACTCCTCCATGGTTTTTCTTTCATATACATATACACACACCAGAGAGCCGTAGAAATAGAACTAGAAAGAAAGAAAGAAATTAAACCCTGAAGCTGAACCCGTGATTGTGATTGTGATTGTGATTGTAATAAAAAGAAGCGGTGTGGAAAGAACACGACGCAAACGGGTTGACCCGAAAATTCAGGGTTCGGGCGACTGGTCGGTCAAAATTATTTTTAATATTAAAAATAAAAATAAAAAACACTTTAATATTAGTGTAAAGTCACACGCAACGCATGCTTACAAAGTTGAGTTGAAAGATACAGCAACAGCACTCCCACTCCGAGACACCAGGAAGAACCACCAAACCTCAAACAAAGGTTGAAATCCTTACTGGGTTTTTTCGAAATTCTCTATTTCAGGTTATCTCAATTTTTCATTTTGGAATTACTTCTTTTTTTTTTTTTTTTTGGGTTTTGATCACGAATATGTTTCTAAAACTTAGGATAGGAAAGTTTGTACCTTGTGTTGTGTGGAAATTTTAAGAGATCCCAACTTTTTAATTTTAATAAGCCAAAAAATCTCTTCCTTTTTGCGTTGGCATCGTATTATATTGAAAACACGAAATGGAAAATCACGTTTTACCCGCCTATTATTTGGCTTGAATACGAATTATCAATAATTGGTTTAAAAGATTACTCTTTCTACCTGAAATTTTAATTATATTTGCTTTTGATTCATGAATTCTAATGTATTCAGACAGTAATAAGGTTTGTGTTGTGTTTTTTGAGCTTTCTTTCTAAGCTACATGATTTATACTTGCCAATTTTAAGGTAATATATAACCTTTTTCCAAGTACATGTTGAAAAATATCAAAAGTGTGTAAAGGGGTTTTCCCTATCATGTTCTTAATCTACTCCAATGCTTTTGATTGCTAATATAGTAATATCTACAGTGCTTTGAATCGGTAACTTTCAATTATTGTATCTCGGTGCCCAATCCCATATCATTGGGCTGATTAGCACTTTGATTCTTATAGGTGTCTCTAAAGAAATAACATTGTACTACATTAGTGAAGACTTAAGTTTCTATAATGTTCACCTTGATTCTAATGGCTTCTGTTGTTCTCCACGTCTGGCTGCCCCTTTACCCTTTATTTCAGGGGGGGAAAAGGTGTTTAACTTTGTTTTAATGGTTTCTATTCAGGAGTTTCATACCCATGACAATAAAAAATATTTTGTTTTGTGTGTGTATGTGTTTATACTATCTTATTGTTGATATGCCACTTTTTATTTTGTGTTTAGGTCTTAATGACAAAATGATTTACTCAATAATATTGTTTTATGGATATATTGCTCTTATCTATGAGTAAAGGTTGTTGTTTACCACTCTTTAATATTCTTAGAAGCTCAAATTTGGAAATTCAGATGCTAAGAGGTTATTAACACTATTTTTAGAGGATTGGAGGATAGACAAGATTTAATCTCTTTTGCTTTGCCATATGTGGACCCTTGGCAAGAAAGGAATACTTGACCTTCAATACAATGAGGTTGCTCTGGATATGTTGAAGTCTTTGCTGTTAAGTTAGCTGTATGTTTGGATGATATCTTTTCTTCCTCCTTTCTATTGATAACACAACTTGTGTACATGGTGTACTCTTGAGTTTTTTTTTTTTTTTTTATTAACGTTTATTACTTATCAAAATAAAAATAGTTTGTTTGATTTTTAGGTTGAATTGAATGTGTAGGTTGTTCTCTTTCCTAGAAAATTTGATCATTTTGTCTACTAAGCCCATCAGGAGAAAATGCCCCTCGATTACCTGCTAATTGATTTTAGTAGGTGGGGTCAGTTGCCTGTAGGTTTTACTAGCTAGAGGCGAGTCCAAAGGGGTCTTCTTTAGAAAAGTTCCCTACTTTATCAAAAACAAATGTTGTGCCTATTGTGTAGGTTTGAAGTAACATGAACCACTGTGATATCCACAGTTGGGTCAAATAAGATATAAAAAGTAAAAGATGATAAATTGAGGATTATACTGGAAGGGACACAGTGTTCTGTTTTAGGACTCTTGCTGAATTCATGAACATTTATGTTAGCAACTCAGTTACTTTCATGAATATTATGTATGCATGCATGTGATACTATTAGTATTTGTTTGGCTTGGTAAAAAGGTTTTTAATACATTATGTGATTGAGTGTGACTACTGAAATTAATAAATTATATGTTTGGCTTGGTAAATTTACATTTTTCTTGATTCATTAGCATACTCCTAGAATATGTAACTAAAAGGGAGTGTATTTAATTAAGGGCGAAAATGCACTTTTGGTCCCTACATTTTGGGCCTTGTTACAATTTGGTCCCTAAATTGATTTAGGTCTTAGATCAGTCCCTGATTTTCAAAAATCGTTTTTAAAATAGTCCTTACCGTCAACCTAGTGACAGAAAATGCTGAGGTGGCAAACGGCGTGCCCTATTTGCTGACATGGCACTGACGTGGATAATAAAATATTATTAAAAATACCACGTCAGCATCCATGTCAGAGTTTTAATGATAAGTCAGCATTTTAATTAATAAAAAAATTAAAATAATTTAAAAAAAATTAAACTGAAAAAATTCAAAATCAAAAACAAAAAAAGAAAAAACTTTTTCTGTATCTTTCTTCTTTTCGTTTCCCTTTTTCTTTTTTCTTTTTTCAGATCCTCTCTTTCTCTCTCTCTTCCATTCTCTTTCTCTGTCTCTTCCATTTTCTCGTTGGCCACGCAGACGATGTGAGAACGAACTCCGACGAGACCATGATCGGACTCGGTGGTCCCCAACGGAACCTCCAGCCGAATCAAGCAGTGGATCGCGACGATCACGCGCTTGTTGTTCACGTTGGTTATGCCGGAATCTCTGAACCGGCCGACCTCGCTGTGGAGACCAGCGACTGAGCCGACGAGGTGAGGTCTTTGCACTCCACGGCGACGATGAGCGGTTCGAAGCGGAGGATGAGTTCGGACTCGAGTTCGGAGCGAGTTGGTGAGTCGGGATTTGTCGCTTTTTTCATAAACACTGACTGGGTTTTTTGATAAACACTGACGGGTTTCTGTCGGTGTCTTGGTGAGTTTGGTTTCGTGTTTGTGGTTTTTTTTTTTTTTTTTTTTCTGATGTGGATTTGTATATTTATTTCTTGGATTTATTGGGTTTGATTTACTAGAGGTTTATGGGTTTGATTTCTTGGATTTCTTGGGTTTGATTTACTGGATGTTTATGAGTTTGATTTCTTAGATTTATTGGGTGGTTTATGAGTTTGATTTCTTAGATTTTTAGGTTTGATTTACCGGATGTTTATGGGTTTGATTTCTTGGATTTTTAGGTTTGATTTACCGAATGTTTATGGGTTTGATTTTTTGGATTTATTGGGTTTGATTTGGGGAAGAACATGAAGCATGAAGTTCATGTCCTGGGAAGAAGAAGAACAATGTTCTTCTGAAAAATAATGAAAAACAAACCCATTTTTTAAACTCAAATTTTTAAATTGAAAAAACTTTTTTTTTTCTTAATTTAATTAAATTAATGTTTATTTATTTTAAAATTTCTGACCTGGATTTTTGTTTTAATTTTTTATTAATTTAAATTTGACGTGGCATTTCAAAAATGCCAAATAAGTTTTTTTAATAATATTTTATTATCCACGTCAGTGCCATGTCAGCAAGTAGGGCACGCCGTTTGCCACCTCAGCATTTTCTGTCACTGGGTTGACGGTAGGGACTATTTTAAAAACGATTTTTGAAAATTAGGGACTGACCTAGGACCTAAATCAATTTAGGGACCAAATTGTAACAATGCCCAAAATGTAGGGACCAAAAGTGCATTTTCGCCTTAATTAAGTAAAGTGTTGATAATATAATATTGAAATTGATTTCTGATCGTGAATTTATAGTTTACATTTTTTGTAATGCTCTGTAAATGAGAAGTTGATTAAAGGTTATTGTTAATCAGAGTAGTGGGAAAATGGTTTCTGAATTAATAAATGCAAACCCAATTGTGTATGAGAAGAAAAAGCGTCGAGCACGAAGCGTGCCAACTGCTGTGGAAGAGTATGCTGTCGAACCCATTGACCAACAAGAAGTTTTTGATATCTTTTCTCTTCAATTATTTTGGTATGGTCTATGTACTTTTAAAAGTACTTATTATATAGGAATATCAAAAGTTGTGTTTAGGGAATTGGGATTGGATTACATTTTTTTTTTTGCTTTTTGAGTTGTTTTGAGCTTACTTTGGGAATTAGTTCCTCTACTTTTGACATGGAAATGAAATGAAAGAAATAATTCTTGGTTTTTGACTCTCTCACACACATGCACGCCCACACTCATGCATGTTGGTGCAAACAAATAATACTTGATTTTAGTTCCATGTGTCTTTTTTTTTTCGTTTTTCATACAATCATCTTTAGGTTTACAGCCATATAGATGTGTGTATGTAAGATGATACTTAACAAGTAAATAAAATATGGTTTCAGCATCAGCTAAACATGTTATTATTGGATGCTTGACATCTTATGTTAAAATTTAAGTTCTGAATTAATATATGCTGAACTTAAAAATAAATATGTTTATATTCCATTTTCTTTTGAACATTGTAGTTCTTAAGATGCTTTCTAAAGTTGAACACTCATTTCTGGTTATGATATGGAAGAGAATGTACAAGTTCATTTTGCATCTAATTATGTGTGGGTAGTTATTCCTTCTTCTTCTTTTTTTCTCCTTAACATTCTTAAATCATGTAAGAGAAATAAAAGACCCAGAGCATCCATACTCTTTAGAGGAGCTCAAAGTAATAACAGAAGATGCAATCGAAGTAGATGACCAGCAAAGTTATGTTAGGTAGTGACAATATTCTCTCTAACTTATTCTTGATCCTATAATGCATTTTTTGTTGATTGTGTTCTTTTCTCCTCATTCTAATAAAAGGGTGCTTTGCTTCAGGATCACATTTACTCCCACAGTTGAACATTGTAGTATGGCAACAATTATTGGTCTTTGCTTGCGAGTAAAACTTTTGAGGAACTTGCCCTCTCGTTACAAGGTATCTACCTTATTTCCTTATTGTGAACATTCATCACACAAATTGTTCATTCATCACACATTTTCATTTTTAAAATTCCTTAAGTTATTTTGCATGAACATGTAGAACTAGCTTTTAGTTTAACAAATCACAGACCAGTAATAGAGAACCAGTACATTAGAGATTTTATACTTGTACACTTCCTTTGGGCCAAATGTTTTTTATTTGGGTGTGGGGGGAGGGGGGGAGGGGGGGTGGTGGTAAGAGTTTGACAGGTTTGTACACTGCTCTAAATAAGCTGATTAATGCATAAGATTGATAGACTTTGCCTATGTTTGGGCCAAAGGTTGTGTTTAATGTTGTGCATTTGGAGGGAACGCAATAACCGCATGTTTGAAGATGTGGAGAGTGGCAAATCAGCTTCTTGCCTCTTTTGCTGGCTCTTTATTTGACTAGTCTTGGGCTTGGGGACTCACAACTAGTGATTCCCTCCCGATGTTTATAGAGTCTCTTCTTTCTTATACATAGTTTTGTTCTTTTCCTTTTTTTCTTTCTTTTTGTACTCTTTGGCTACTTTGTTTTTTTCTGCATGAAGTAGTCTTTTTTCAATAAATTTTTCTTACCTATCAAAAAATAAAAATAAAAATTTGTTGGTCTTTTATCTTTGATGAATGGGTTGATGGCTCTTTCTAAGTAGAAATATATGGATAACAAATGTATGCATAGAGTGTAACAATCACCTTAGAAACAGTGTAAGATCTGCAGTGTTAGCTTTAAACAATGGACAGTCTGCAAGATTGTTAGCTTTGCGCATTTAACTGCAAAATGCCTGATATTTTTTCAATAAGCTCTAGCTCAAATGGCACTTCTTTCTCCCATAAAAATGGCTGGAGATTTAAGTCATGGGATCAAAGCCACAAGTATGTGTAACTGAGATTTTGTTTTACTATTTTTGGATACATGTATGTAATTAATGTTAGATGTTATAGATTTAAATGATATGAGGAACAATGTCTTAAAACATACATGGAGTGAGATAAGTTCAAGGACTATGATGTGTAACACATGAGGCGATATCTCATGAGCCCACTTCACTCATAGACCGTGGGTCCTACAGGTGTTGTTGTTTGACTTGTATACCCTTAGGTGAGCATTTACCACAATTATCATTTAGTGATACACTGATGCCACTTAATGGTTTATATTGGAATTTGGAACATAATTTATGTAAACTGTGTCTTTGTTACTTTTTTTATATATATGAAATTTGAACTGGGCTTGGAATCTCCTGTGCTACATGTAAGATTTACCTCATTACAACTCTTTCTTAATTTTTGTTTAGGTTGATATTAGGGTTGCCCCTGGATCTCATGCATCCAAGTCTGCAGGTAATCACTCTCTCTCTCTCTCTCTCTCTCTCTCTCTCTCTCTCTCTCTCTCTCTCTCTCTCTCTCTCTCTCTCTCTCTCTCTCTCTATGTGGCTAGCGTGTGCATGATTATCTACATATGGTTCTTAGATTATGGATCTATTACTTATCAAGTTAATGCATGTTATGTAGAGCCACATTTGCCAAGCTAACATGCTATTCAACTTATCTAAATCCCAGTCATGTCTACTCTCTTGAAGTGCTTTTTTAAATCCTTACCTACAAAGAAATACTAGTCTATTGCGCGGGCCCTTAATCTCAATATCATATAATTTAAAGACGCAATATACCAATATTGCTATTGAAGTTCACTTGTATGCCTGCTCATTATATAGCATTTCATAGACTTGGAAACAAGGACTTACTTAATGGTTTAGAGATTTCAGGCCGATCATCTTCATTCTATTATGTTTTAGATATGCTTATTTCTGAGTCTTAGAATGCTGTTGTGGGTGGTAGGCAGATTCTGGATTTAGTTCTCATTGCTAATGATTGTGTAGACAACCGTGTGTGTGTGAGGAGCAAAATCCCAAGAGTGATATGCAAATTGGACATTGAAAAAAGCTTATGACCATATAAATTGGGAGGCTCTTATCTACTTATTAGGGAGGATGGGTTTGGCAATAATATATGCTCCCCGCTCTATGGTAACAAAACATTTTTGTATTGCTACTCATCTGGAAAGAACAACAATATCATCAATTGACCATGAATAACTTCTGGAAAAAAAAAAGTTTAAAAAATTAAACAATCTTTTAGAAGTGCCTTATCTGTATACTTGTACACTTAAAAGCAAAATCTCTTGAAATTCTAATTCTTACAAAAAAGAAATTAAATATAAACTACAAAACAACCAAAAACTTATTGTTTGCTGATATGAACTTATATCTTGCTTGCAAAGTTGGTTACCTCATATTTGCAGGATCAATTACATCTTTCTATTTTTTAGCTCTTTAAAGAGCAATACTTGTTAAGTTAAAACTATACTCTATGGTCAAATTGTCCAATATTTTAAGCCATGTTAACAGATGCTCTTAGGACAATTTGTCAACAAACCATTTTAGGAAAGTTTTGACACAACTTTGATTGGAAATAGAAAAAGCTATCAAGACATTAATTGCTTATTTTTCTTTTCCCATAAAAACATTCTTAAAATTCACTAACAAATTCCCTTAGGGCATTCGTTAACATTTTTCTATTTTAAAAGGTCTCCACTGTGTAGACCTTCATTTTGTGACAGAAAGGCTGGATTGGTTAAATCATCACTGTTGGATAGTCAAGAACCATCATAGAATGAAGATGATCATTTCATATAAGCAACAAATAGATACATTTATTTTCCACAGGGAAAACTGTTTTTTGATGAAAACTAAACCCACCGTATTAAAACACACATGATAATTAATATTTTAAACACTTATTGAAGTATAAGTGGACTGACTATAAAGACAATTACTTCTATAACCACCAAGGGCTGACCCACGTTAGGGCGAAGGGGGTCCATACAATATAGATATGTTTGAACCTTTAGTGATCCAGAGTTCCATGGTCCTTGGAAGACTTTCTCTGCTAATTTGTAGATTTGTTATGAAGAAGAGGAGTTTGAGAGCAGGGTTATAAATCGTGGTGTTTTAAAATGCTTAAACCTGAAAATTTTGGGGCAAAATCAAGGCAAAAAAAAAAAAAAAACTGTAAAAATAGAATCTAGGACTATTGTTATTGATGTTGCTAAAATATGTTAGCATTTTCTTGTATGCTCACTCAATATGTCGTAGAAATTATGACACTACGAAATGACATTCATGTAGGGTTTTTTTCCCTCTTGGTATATGCAGTTAACAAACAACTAAATGATATAGAACGGGTGGCAGCAGCACTTGAAAATCCTAATCTTGTGGATATGGTTGATGAATGCCTGGCTCCATCCTACGATTGAACTGTTGTACATCCATGCAATGTACTTAGATTAATAGTCTGTCTAAGCCTTTGGTCCATGGCTGCTATAAGATTTTCTTACTTATCAAAAAAAAAAAAAAAATTTATTTTCCTGTCTCATTCATGCAGTTTTGTCATTTCAGCTTTGTAATCTGAATTAGATGCAATTTGGATGTCTTGTATTTTTTTGTTTAGTCTGTTAATGTAGGTGATTATGTTAAAGAATTTTTTCTTACCAAGTAATCATAGATTATTCTGGTCTCTTAGATGCAAATGTGAAAACATTGTATATTTATAGTTTCTTTTATTTAACACAGGAGATGATTTTACAGGTGCCACATTGTTAGTGAAATTCTATCAATTCAAATTGTTGTTTTGTTGGTAAATACTGACATTATTTGTAGTTCTCAAATCATAAGTTGCATGATGAGGTTTTAGCTTACAGCAAATTGAGGCTTATGGTGCCTAATTTTATGTTAGGATTACATGCCACTGTCCTTGATTGTGGCAGTGAGGTTGAGGTAGGTTTTATGATCAAATCTTAGAAAGAATTAGAGCTTTTTATTTTATATATTGTGGGGCCAGAGAACTTGTGACCCCGGCCCGCTTTATGTTAGGGCCCAAGGCCCGAGCCAAGAAGGGATATTGCCGAGGACATACAATGAGAGTCTAAACGGTCTAGGGATATAGCCAAGGGCGACTCTATCCTTGGCATCCTAAAACGCTCCTGGAGGAAAGGGCAAGTACGGTATAGGAACAGTTCATGGAAAAACTAAACACCCCCGCATTGATGGGGAAAGGACCCCTGAACAGTGTGGCGACAAAGGACAAGGGAAAGACTGTCATTACTGTAATTAAGTACTCTGCGCTTGACAGAGTAATGCTTTTCAGCTTTTACAACCACCCTCAACCACTTTGGGTATGGGCTGATAGGACAAATATCAGCTCTAGAAAGCTGAACCTACACGTGGACGTTAGGGAGAGGGTAAAGGCTAGTATAAAAGGAGAATGAAGCAATCCAAAAGAGGGGGGCTGGGACCAAGGCCAAGAACAAGAGCCTCCCAAGCCGTGCCGAGGAGAAACTCTTCTTGGGCAAGCACAGTTCACCTCTGTACGATCACCCCAAACACCATGACTAACGGCTGTCTATTCACCAAGGCCTAGCCTTTTGGCCCACTCTTTACAAATTTTATTGTTTGGGCCTTTAACGTTCGAGCCCTATATACTCATTTGAGGTCGCTACAAATTGAGTCCTTACAATTGGCGCCGTTTGTCGGAATGGCTTGTGCGTTGGCGCAGGTGGCGGTTAGTCATGGTAGAATCAAGCCCCTACCAACAAAGGTCCCTCGAAAGAAAGAATTTTGGCAGTGGTGCAAGCTACACGCGGCTCACCCTCAGGGCTACACCACGAAGTGCCAGTGGCACGGGCAGTTCTAGGGGCTTCTAACCTCAAGTCTATGCCCCACACGTTTGTCAAGGGGCTAACCCCCGCGGGTACAGTAGCCCGATTCACCGAATTCCTATAAGTTTTGGACAAAACCAAGGTCTTGTATGGTTCTCGGATTCAAACCTATGGGGAAACCAAGTACATCTAAAAGAAAATCTAAGTTTTGGACAGAACCAAGGTATTGCATGGTCCTCGGACTCAAACCTATGGGGAAACCAAGTACTTCAAAGAGAAAACCTAAGTTTTGGACAGAATCAAGGTATTGCATGGTCCTCGGACTCAAACCTATGGGGAAACCAAGTACTTCAAAGAGAAAACCTAAGTTTTGGACAGAACCAAGGTATTGCATGGTCCTCGGACTCAAACCTATGGGGAAACTAAGTACTTCATAGAGAAAATCTAAGTTTTGGACAGAACCAAGGTATTGCATGGTCCTCGAACTCAAAACTATGGGGAAACCAAGTACTTCATAAAGAAAATCTAAGTTTTGGAAAGAACCAAGGTATTGCATGGTCCTCGGACTCAAACCTATGGGGAAACCAAGTACTTCATAGAGAAAACCTAAATTTTGGACAGAACCAAGGTGTTGCATGGTCCTCGGATTCAAACCTATGGGGAAACCAAGTACTTCAAAGAGAAAACCTAAGTTTTGGACAGAACTAAGGTATTGCATGGTCATCGGACTCAAACCTATGGGGAAACCAAGTACTTCATAAAGAAAATCTAAGTTTTGGACAGAACCAAGGTATTGCATAGTCCTCGGACTGAAACCTATGGGGAAACCAAGTACTTTATAGAGAAAATCTAAGTTTTGGACAGAACCAAGGTATTGCATGGTCTTCGGACTGAAACCTATGGGGAAACCAAGTACTTCATAGAGAAAATCTAAGTTTTGGACAGAACCAAGGTATTGCATGGTCTTCGGACTGAAACCTATGGGGAAACCAAGTACTTCATAGAGAAAATCTAAGTTTTGGACAGAACCAAGGTATTGCATAGTCTTCGGACTCAAACCTATGGGGAAACCAAGTACTTCAAAGAGAAAACCTAAGTTTTGGACAGAACAAAGGTATTGCATGGTCCTCGGACTCAAACCTATGGGGAAACCAAGTACTTCATAGAGAAAATCTAAGTTTTGGACAGAACCAAGGTATTGCATGGTCCTCGGACTCAAACCTATGGGGAAACCAAGTACTTCATAGAGAAAATCTAAGTTTTTGACAGAACCAAGGTATTGCATGGTCCTCGGACTCAAACCTATGGGGAAACCAAGTACTTCAAAGAGAAAACCTAAGTTTTGGACAGAACCAAGGTATTGCATGGTCCTCGGACTCAAACCTATGGGGAAACCAAGTACTTCAAAGAGAAAACTTAAGTTTTGGACAGAACCAAGGTATTGCATGGTCCTCGAATTCAAACCTATGGGGAAACCAAGTACTTCAAAAAGAAAACCTAAGTTTTGGACAGAACCAAGGTATTGCATGGTCCTCGACTCAAACCTATATGGGTTATGAATGTTGTCAGGAACGTGGCAAAGCATCCTAGTGCTCGGCGACCCTCTCGGATAGTTCGTATTAGGTTACCTATCCTCGGGTGATCACCCCTTATGCAATACAGAGCATTCAGCGGTTATGTTGGTCAGTCTCATATGGCTAACCTACTTCAAGTCGGCATTATTGTGTCTGTCAATTTTAATAAGTTCAAAGTGATAGCTCTTTGTTAACAACAGTTTCGGCCCTAAGTATTGTTCAAAAGAAAAGGATACTAACTCATCCATTCACAAAGTAATTATGGAAGAAATGAAAGAACACGCAAAGTGAGATAAAGTCATCTATTATTAGACAAAGAAGTAGTACAGTGTACAATAAGGGGCTTAAACAAGCCTATACCAGAAGCTGAATACAGAAGCAAAAAGAAAAGCAAAAAGAAAAAGAATGCAGGGAAATGATAAATCCTTCAAAATTTTGCCCTAGCAGCAACTAAGCGCGTCAAGATGGCACCAGTGATGGAAGAGAAGAAGAAGCAAAGGCACCTAGGAGGCACCAGTGATGGAAGAGAAGAAGAAGCGGAGGCACCTAAGTGGCCCTAGTGATGGAAGAGAGGAAGAAGCAGTTGAGCCTAATCCCCGTACCAGCTTTGACTGCAATCAAGCTGGTATCATATTAGCAGCGCTCGAGAGAGAGCGGATGGTACCGATGATGAGAAACTTCAGTGCTGTCACACCAAAAGTCTGATGTGACCTCCACCTGCTTCGGATTTTAGCTGAAGGAAGAAGAGGCTCCTTTCTTGCCTTGTTAAGAGGAAGAAGTGTCTTGAGTCTTTGTCTCCCTTGCCCTGACCGGGACATCTTGAGTCTCGGGGAAACCCAATACTTCTGGAAAGGGTGTGGTCCCTTTGCCCTCATCCCATACTTGACCATGTCACTCCCTAGGGCTCAGTCACAATGGTAACAGGGGCTATGGGCACAACTGGAAAGTTAGGGATTTGGAAAGCTTAAAGGGTCTGTGAATAAAGAAAATGACCTCCCACCGCACTTCTTATATGGGGGGTAAGCCTGGTGGTATTAACTCTGTACGAATCTCTAGGAAAAGCTACAAACGAGATAAATCCCACCCAACTCCCAACGTTGTCTTCAACTGTTGGATTTGCGTAACCTCGTGGAGGGAACTTATTAAAGATACGCCTCGTGCACTGAAATGGCAAGAACGCGGCGTGAGTAAAGCTAAGGGAATGTCTCATAACCAGGAGCATGTCCCAAGCAAATGAAGGGGCACCGGCATTGATGAAGGACGAGGCTTGGCAAGCCGTGACATAGGCCTGACGTCACCAAAACCCTCCTCTCCGTCCGAGGGGCCGGACAGCAGGATTTTGAGGGACTATTGTGGGGCCAGAGAACTTGTGACCCCGGCCCGCTTTATGTTAAGGCCCAAGGCCCGAGCCAAGGAGGGATATGCTGAGGACATACAATGAGAGCCCAAACGGCCTAGGGATATAGCCAAGGGCGACTCTGTCCTCGGCATCCTAAAACGCTCCTGGAGGAAAGGGCAAGTACGGTATAGGAACAGTTCATGGAAAAGCTAAACACCCCCACATTGATGGGGAAAGGACCCCTGAACAGTGTGCGACAAAGGACAAGGGAAATGCTGCCATTACTGTAATTAAGTACTCTGCGCCTGACAGAGTAATGTTTTTCAGCTTTTACAACCACCCTCAACCATTTTGGGTATGGGCTGATAGGACAAATATCAGCCCTAGAAAGCTGAACCTACATATGGATGTTGGGGAGAGGGTAAAGGCTAGTATAAAAGGAGAATGAAGCAATCCAAAAGAGGGGGGCTGAGACCAAGGCCAAGAACAAGAGCCTCCCAAGCCGTGCTGAGGAGAAACTCTTCTTGGGCAAGCACAGTTCACCTCTGTACGATCACCCCAAACACCATGACTAACGGCTGTATGTTCACCAAGGCCTAGCCTTTTGGCCCACTCTCTACAAATTTTATTGTTTGGGCCTTTAACGTTCGAGCCCCATATACTCATTTGGGGTCACTACAAACTGAGTCCTTACATATATATATATGGACAAATAATATCCGATTGATACAAAATTTAACATGTGTATTAAGAGTGTAAAGAACATGCAATTCAACGGTTAAATTTTCAAGATATAAAAAATAATATTTATTTTATTAAGTGAAGTTGTAACCTTAAGTTACAACCAATTTTGTAGCTAAATTTTGTCATATGTGTGTGTGTGTGTGTGTGTATATATATATATATGCAGACTCCTCAAGGATTAAATGGTTTGCTAAACTCATAGTTGAGTTTTTACATCACACTGGGTGGGTTCCTTTTTCAGTTGGACATGATCCTAATTCTTAATATGAGGGTGACTCCACGATCCCAACTCCCTTTTCAATCAATTCCCAAATATATAATTTGTGAATCCTCTCTTTCTCTCTCATAGAGAACGCACAAATGAGAAATATTTTAGCATGAAAATCAAATTACTCATGAATTTTTTTAATTATGCATTCCCTCCTGTAGGATAGTAGGAGGGAACAATGGTTTGGATTTTGTTGAACTTGAATTCAATTGCATTTCAATTCACATGGATCCCAAGGTTCAAGGAGAGTCCTCAACATTTGTTGGGTTTTCGATCAACTCCTACAATTAGTCACACTACAGCTACATCGTTTGATTTTTATTTTATTTTTTTCAATCTTTACACTATCAATTTTAATGTTTCATATTTCTGTTTTTACATGTAGGAATTTTAGGTTCCTATAACCTATTTGAAAATCATCACTTACTAATGGTTCTATTGGTCCCAATGTATAGATGGTAGTAGGGTTAGAGGGGAAATTTTGAGGTTCAGATTCCAAATTTTACTTTAGACTAAATAAGCATGTGCTATTTGAAGTTCACCATTCAAGGAAACCAATGCCAAAGCTATGATCAGTCTTATACATCATCATGTGTAGGGTCACCATAAATTTCATCTTAAGGTTCTAGAGTGCTACTAGAACGGCAGTCACAACAAAAAGGATCACCGTAGCAACATAATGGTTGCCATAGTTTGCTTCCTCTAAAAGCTACAAATACCATAAGAAGAACAATCATCAAAAGCTTCACCACAAATTGATTGAACCTAGGAGTGTGCAGAAAACCCACCAAATCCGACCCGACCCTACCCAACCCAATTTTTAGGGCTTGGTGGGATGGGTTGGGTTACAATTTTTTTTTTTTTTTATAGCGAGTCGGGTTGGGTTTGGGTCATAAAATTATAAACCCGCCAAACCCAACCCGACCCCACCCACCCTTATTTTAATATATGTTTAAAATATATTATATATGTGGGGCCAGAGAACCTATGATCCCGGCCCACTTTACGTTAAGACCCAAGGCTCGATCCGAGGAGGGATATTGTCGAGGACATACAATGAGAGCCTAAACGGCCTAAGGATATAGCCAAGGGCGATTCTGTCCTCGGCATCCTAAAACGCTCCTGGAGGAAAGGGCAAATACAGTATAGGAACAGTTCATGGAAAAGCTAAACACCTCCGCATTAATGGGGAAAGGACCCCTGAACAGTGTGGCGACAGAGGACAAGGGAAAGGCTGCCATTATTGTAATTAAGTACTCTGCGCCTGACAGAACAATGCTTTTCAGCTTTTACAACTACCCCCAACCACTTTGGGTATGGGCTGATAGGACAAGTATCAGCCCTAGAAAACTGAACCTACACGTGGACGTTGGGGAGAGGGTAAAGGCTAGTATAAAAGGAGAATGAAGCAATCCAGAAAGGTGGCTGGGACCAAGGCCAAGAACAAGAGCCTCCCAAGCCATGCCGAGGAGAAAATTTTCTTGGGTAAGCACAGTTCACCTCTGTACGATCATCCCAAACACCATGACTAACGGCTGTCCGTTCACTAAGGCCTAGCTTTTTAACCTGCTCTCTACAAATTTTATTATTTAGGCCTTCAACGTGCGAACCCAATATCAGTTTGGGGTCGTTACAAATTGAGTCCTTACAATATATATAATAAATTTTTTTTTTAAAAAAAAACCAGCTGTAAAGCACTTCCTTGGTTCCTACTATCATATATAATATAAAATCTTATTAGTTCTTTTAATATATATTTAAATATATTATATAATTAATAATTTTTTTAAAAAAAATTTAGATATATTTTGTTTATAACTGAATTAGGAACTCATGTATATTTTGTTTATAAGTGAATTATGATATTAGTTCATTTATATTTTGTTTATCAATTCAGTTGGATACTTAAACATATTTTGTTTACAACTAAGTTGGAATATTAGTTTATATATTAATGTATATTTTGTTTATCAACTCAGGTGGCAAGTGTGATATATTTTTTTCTGCTCAATTTAATAATAATAGTAATAAAAAAAATTGTCCAACTCATGGGTTCAACCTAACCCAACCCAACCCATGTGGGTTGGGTTGGGTTGGACTTATGTGATGGGTTGGGTTGGGTTGAATTTTTTTTGACCTACCATGGTGGGTTGGGTCAAAAAATCTCCTCAACCCGACCCAACCCAACCCATGTATACCCCTAATTGAACCCTCAATTGGCAATTAACACTCAAACTTCTTCACCATAAATTATTATTTTGGACCCTAATACTTGTCCCATATTTCAAAATGATTTCTAGTATTTTAAATGTGTCAATTTAGTTATTATTATATTGAGTTAAAATAGACAGTATATGAAAAATATAGATATAGCCACATTAAACAAGTGTCTTTTTTATTTTTTGATGGAATCTCTTTTTCTTGTTATTTATATTAGAAAGAAACACTCGGTTTTGTTAGGATTGAGAGTGAGACTAGCCTTTTTTTTAAAAACAGTTTGGTTGCTGATCTGATTCCAACCACTTCTAATAATCATCAAATTTCTTCTTCAAATTATTAATTTGTCCATTCCAAACAATCGGGTAGGCGTGGCCGCGTGGTAGCTAACCTAACCAAATTACCAAACACTCTCTAATAAACTTCAATGTAAACTTCACCTAAACATCATCACATTCACATTCACTGGCACCTTTGCCCTTGATCACCATTGATTCAAGAAATATAGCAGGGTCCCACACATCATCGTGACGTGTCATTTCAACTTTGGAAACAACGTGGGACACCCCATTTCACAACAAAGTACTAAAATTAAACTAAAAACACAGCTGCTACATGAGCATCTTTTTTGTGCGAGGGTCACTTTATAAATATAAATAGTGGTAAAGTATGAGAGATAAGAGTCAAATTATAAATATCTGCAGAATATAAAAGATAAGAGCCAGATTTTAAGTATTTAGGAAGGAGTTTTCCATATATATATATATATATATATATTAGCCTATAAATTCTACCTTGTAAAAAAAAAAAAAAATTGGCGAAACATACTATACGACTACGAGGTTCAGCTTGTCTCCTTTTTTTTTTTTTTTACTTACATGTCCTTAAAGGACTCATTGCGATTTCTCACTCTACGAAACTCCATCCACTCTCTGATTCTCTCTCCACGCAAGCTCACTTTCCCATACAAACTCTCTTTCTCTCCTCTTTCAGGTTTCAATGATTTATCAAAACTCCCTGTTTGGTCACTGAGAAAAAAACCGTACTACTTTTACTTAGAATTTTTTTGTTTTTGTTTTTCTTTTGTTGTTGTTGTTGATGTGCAGCTATGGATTCCAATTCATCTTCTACCCTGGTTTTATGTGGAAAATCGACGGCTGAGAATGAAATCGCACTCTCTCTAAAGAGCAATAAGAGTCTGAAGCTCCCAGGTGATAGCGAAGTTTCTGTTCTTTTGAAATCGGAGCTGGAAGAAAACTCTTTTCGCATCGATTCCTACATGGCTTCTCTTTCAACCAGTCAGTTTGGTAGGTTTCTCATTTGGTCTCCGAGATTGCCTTCCACGCACGACGTCGTTTCTCAGTAAGTTTCTTATAAACTATCTTTTTTTCGTATATAAATTTTAGTTTAGGGACGGAAATATTTTCGCTAAACTTTTATTTTCCGCTATGTTGGAAATTTATTTTGATATATAATTTTGGGTTAGTAATTGTGTGTTTTTTGGTTTCATCAGCAATTTTGGTGAGCTTCCATTTGGTACGGTTTGTGTTGCCGATGTTCAGTTTAAAGGACGAGGTGTGAAACACTACTTGATTAACTTTTTGTGCTTGTTGCTTGCTTGCAATTTGGAAATTATTATTATTGAGCAAACCCCACATTTATTTCTTAAAGTTTGCCCAATATTCTAATTTCACTCCTGAAATTTGAAAAATGGTGATTTGGTCATTAAAGAATGCAAGATGATCCCAATTGCTCTGTATGCTAACATGAATGAATCATAAGGTGTGATCTGATCAGCTAATTTATAACAAAACAATAAGGTAAAATACAAAAACTACCTCTAAGACTTGGGCTGATGTTTGATACTACCAAAACTTTTCAAAATTAACCAATTTACTCCCTAATCACAAATATCACTTAACACCGTTTGAAAATTCCCTTTCTCCTCCTGCTTCCTTTTCCATCCTTGGTTGCTGTTTATCTGCCATGCAGTCACTCTGAGACCTGTGCAATCAAGACAAGGTGTTGGAAGTAAGTAGAGGACTTATAGAGGAGTAGTAACTTTCAAAATGGTGTAAAGTGTTTTTTGTGCTTAGGGAGAAAATTGGATATTTTTTAAAAATCTTTGTTATATCTTTTATTAGCCCAAACCTCAAGGGTGGTATTTTGTATTTTACCCTAATAATTAGGTAGCTTATCCTTGATTCCTTACAATTTACACGGTGTTTGGAAAAAACTAGGGGAGAGGGAAGAGGGAAGAGGGAAGAGGGAAGAGAAAAGGGTAGCTCAAATTGGTTACCTTAAATAATGCTCATGAGAATTAGTTTAGGGGTAAAAGAGAAAAAGAGCGGTTGTCAAGAGATACTTCCAGAGAGAGAGTGAAAAAAAAAAAAAAAAGCTTTCATTTTTAGTGACATTGACCACTTTTCCAAACAAAAAAAGTCAATGCATATCATATATATTCTACTTTAAGTTACTTTAAGTATGGTATTATATAATAGGTCCAAATGTTTTTTGATAGATCTATTATAGGACCGAAATTATGGTGTCTCCTTTCACTTGGGTAAATAGCATAATGGTTGAGCTGGCCTCAAGGTGGCTTAAAAAGTATATGCGAGCAGTCCAAGTGTCCAAGTGGAATAAAACTGCCACATGGATAGCATCAATTTTTGCCAACATTAATGTGGCAATAGTGAACCTTCATGGTAGCTACAAGCCACTTTTAATCCGTTGGACTCTCGCATGTAATTTTTAAGCCACCTGTACTTCTTTTTTATTTCTTCTTTATTTTTTGTAAATGTGCCTAATCAAATGATACACACCATTCAAATTAGCATACAGACCAAATTGGATCATTTTAAATTATTTAAGGATTAAACTGCAACCTCTGAAACTCTAGGGACGATTCTGGAAAATTGTGGAAACTTTAAGGACTAAATGTAATATTGCCGTTATGTTTTATAATTACTTATGATAAGGAATTTTGCAGGTCGTTCAAAGAATGTGTGGGAATCTCCAATGGGTTGCCTTATGTTTTCTTTTACAACGCAAATGGAGGATGGGCGAGTCGTGCCTCTGGTGCAATACGTCGTGTCTCTTGCTATTACTGAGGCAATAAAGGATGTTTGTGACAAAAATGTGAGTTGCCGGTTTGTGTATATTGTGTTGTTACCTTTGAAAGGTAACACTGACCATTTTTCCAATTGAATTAAGCTGAGCATTTCTTCTTCTGATTATTGTCACCTCTAGTATGGATCTGGTAAATATTATGAATTTAAAAAAAAAAAATTAGCATTGGAGAAAAATTAATAAAATTGGAAGCCTTAAATTTAAGGACTTTTAGATTGACTTGATTTGGCGTTTGAAGTGTCACAGAGTTAAAGATTAATTTCACTCTTACTTTCTTACATGATATACAGATTGTAGTATACATAAGAGTGATCATTGATGTTGTCAACTTTTTGACGTATGCAATAGTTCAGACCGTCTATATATTTTTATCTTTGGCTCAGTTGGACTATGCACAGCAGCCATGATTGCAATCCAGCAAACTGAGCAATGAGCGACGTGGAAGGGTACATAGGGTATGCTAATTTTTGGTTGCATTGTTCTATTCAGGGCTTACCGTGTATTGATGTTAAGATAAAGTGGCCAAATGATCTTTACTTAAATGGCCTTAAAGTTGGAGGCATGTTGTGCACCTCAACATATAGATCAAAGAAGTTCAATGTCAGTGCTGGTAATGGAATTGTCCTTGGGCTAAATATGAATGTATTGCAGCCAACCATGCTTCTGTTATGTAACTGAATGAGCTGTTTTCCTTCAAAGCTAAAATAATGGCATATTAAATGTTTGTGCATGATCTATATATTAAATCATTCCATGTTCTTGCAGGTATAGGTTTGAATGTTGATAATGAGAAACCAACAACATGCTTGAATGCAGTTCTCAAAGAACTTTCTGTTGTGGCTTACCAATTAAGTAGAGAAGAAATACTTGCGGCCTTCTTTGAAAAATTTGAGAAATTTAATGATCTTTTCATAAATCAAGGTAAATCTATGATCTAATCATTTTTATACCATTTTCATTCTAAATAGTATGACCTTTCAATGATCAATTTGACGTTTCCTTTGTCATGTTGAATTTGATCTTTTCTGTTAAATGTCAGCTTAACTATGCACTTTGCTGCTTTCTTTGACTTTCATATCTCTCAGGCTATAAGAATTCCCATTTACTTGTAGCAAGTCAACTTAATTTATAGAGAAAGGATAAAACGTGAATTATAGGTACAGATCATCAACCAGTTAAATGAAAAGGGGAGTTTGGAATTGGAATGCACTTTTTTGCCTCAATATCTACTGAAACCTATAAAAACACATCAAATCCATTACATGAATATTTTAGAAATAGAGAACACTGGACTAAAAATACTGTTTCCAAACAAATCTTTTATATTGGTGAATATACATTGCTGTCACCCACTTTTCATATATGATCAGTTGGATTTAGCTTCAGTAAGCTACTGGTATGTCACTGCGCAAAAGCCTAATATGTTTTTCATGTGATTTTGAAACCTTTTTTATGATTTGTTGATGATGACACCAATCTACCAATTTTTGGGCAAGTACTTGTTGTGCATCAGGGTTTTGTTAGTTTGACAATAAGAAAAGATTTTGTTATGCTTTTAGCAGTGCTTAATAAGCTAGCCTTTAATACTACCCTAATAGAGAGGGTTGACAGTGAGGTAATCGTTCAATCCTGCATGAGTATGTGAGTTATATGTGAAGCACAGACACGCCATAATGGGCACTGGGTCAGTGTCGGACATGGGAAAGTCACCGACAAGGCTGCCTGCATGTCCCATCCATTTCAGTGAAGAAATAAAAAAATTATGTGGCTCGGATAGGACATGGCCCGGACACGATCGCAACGCGGGCGTGCAAAAACTAAAAAATAAAAAGATAGATCTGCTTACACATGGCACAATCTCCATTGCTTATCTAGTGTTTTCGCCCTTATACTCTTCAGTCTTCAAGCCCTAGAGTTGAGTTCTCTTTCTCTTTCTCTCTATATCTCTCTCTCTCTCGTGACTCAGCTGCCAGGAAGTGCCAGATCAGTGGCCGGCAATGCTAGTTCATCCATCGCCACCCATTGATATTGGAGATCACGCCACCCACTGATTTTTTTTTACTCTCTCTCTCGCTCTCTCTCTAAAAAAATGATGGCTCCCGGTCGGTAGTGGAACTATTTGAGTTGTTTTTTTTGGTTTTGTTAAGTGTTAGTTTTATTATTATTATTAGTTTAATAACGACTAGTTATCTTTACATATCAAAAAAAAATTTATTAGGCTAATTACACTTTACCCCCTATGATTTGGGTCACTTTAACATTGCAGTGTTTTGAAAAGTGTCACTTTATCCACCCAAAGTTGCCTCTGTTAACCTTCGTTACTGATCACCATTAAAAATGGGGTAAATATGTCCTTTTGATCCTCTTTTATGCCTCTCTCCTCAAACCAGGCCAAAAGACCCCTAATCCCCAATCTCCACCACCAACCTTCATCCACACTGCCAACCAAATCAACCACCGAGATGCTTAGCTACCTCCACAAAACTGACCATTACAGAGAGGCCAACACAGCACAAACTGTGTCTAGCCAATCCCCTAGAGCACACAGCAGTGGGAGGAAAAGGCCTCTAAACATTGAAGGGAGATCACTCCTTATAAGCACATCTCCATGTGCTTCCCCAGGCGATGGGCGACTCCATGATTGCTTCTACCTTTGGTCCTTCACACTTTGCATCTATGCTATTCCATCATCTCTCTCTTTAGCTCTTTTGAAAATATATGAATCTTCATTCCAGATCCTAGCAATCGGATCGGATATTTGGGGGAACAATTAGAAGAAACAAATCTGGAAAGAGGTTAAACAGTTGGATCAAATCTCCCTGTCCACTGCATTCTTCTCTGCCATGTGTTTTGCTCTAAAGAGGTACATGTTGATGGCCACTCCAAGAGGTTAAACAAACTTGCTCTGCAGAAGTTCTGGTTTGACCGGCCTTAGCACAAGCTTCTAATTTGAGAATGCTAATTCAAGGTTCGGATACAAATCCACCACCATCTAATGTTGATAATTAGTTGTGTCTTTGGATGGGTAATCCTTTAACTAGTTTATGATTTCTCATCAGCTCTATTATTTTTTTCCCATATCTCTTGGAGTTTCGCCTAACTTTTAATGGATTTGCTACAATTTCAAGTTTAAGGTTTGAAGCTCAGCTTATGACTAGTGGTATCACTTCATAAAAAAATCAAGATCTAAAAGTAATATTTGTTTTTTTTAGTGTTCTTAGCCAAAGTATAAAAACTTCCACAATTTTTATAAAACGCTTACTTTTATAT
Organism: Quercus tomentella; assembly: GCA_028535165.1. Classification (NCBI taxonomy): domain Eukaryota; kingdom Viridiplantae; phylum Streptophyta; class Magnoliopsida; order Fagales; family Fagaceae; genus Quercus; species Quercus tomentella. The sequence goes on along the minus strand of JAPQVY010000144.1, from coordinate 35,992,227 downwards.
CTTGATTTCTATGTTTGTTTTATTTTTTTCTTGTTTTTGACGGTGAAAATGATGAGGTGGGTAATGGCTGCTTAATGGAGGCAGCCTCGGGTGGGTAAAATGACTTTTTTCAAAACACAGGTAAGCAACATTAAAACGGCGCAAACCATAGGTGGGCAAAGTATAATTATCCCTTATTATTAAATTTGGGGGGCATGACCAGGGTTAGTATTTGTATGTAAGCTCAGCTCATTTGGTTTGTTTGTTTATTATTTTTATCCATTATTGCTTTTTTTTTTTTTAATTTGATTTTAGATATATTTTCAAATATTTTATATGTGTTACATATTTTTAAAACCTAAAATAAGCATAAATTATGCCTAAAAATATATAAAATATACCTAAAAATTATTTTTAATTAAATTATTAATTGCCATATCACCTACATGTTGTGTCCTCATTTTAAAAAAATGCTAGTGTCCCATGTAGTGCCGTGTCCCGTGTTGTGTCTGTATCATTGCTTCCTAAAAAAAGGTATGTTTGATGAAATGCTGTGTCATTCAGTGACTGCCATAGTTTATGTAATAAACTAGATATAATATGTAGAATCATGCCAAATTATTCTTCTGTGCATTTTGCAGGATTTCAGACTCTTGAGGAGCTATATTATAAGACATGGCTGCACAGGTGACGTGTCAATCTTAATTCTGTCTTTCAGTGGTTGACAATGGCAGCCTTTTTTGTACAAGTTTTCAGTTATATTCTTGCAAATAATGCATATTCTTCTGCTTGTATGCATTAGTGGCTATTCATGAAAGAATTAAAGGTTCAGCATTATGGATTGTGTGACCATGCATCTGTAAGGCAGAGAAAATGTCTACTCCCATGACCAAATTATTCCATTCTCCTCACTTTATTCTTGTAATAAAAAACCATAGAAGTCAATTTTTGTAATAAAAAAAAAAAAAAAAATTGTCCTTACTCACAATTCAGAGGTTAAATAAAGGAATAGTAATTACATCAGCAGTCCAACTTGACTCAGTACTAACCCTCCTCCTGGCGTTTTTTGTTGTCTTCCTGTGACACTAAAGTCAAAGAGATCAAGGGCTAATAGAGACAGTCGACTTGACTCAAGTTAAAATCCCTTTACCAACTATTGGGATGGCAAAGTGAATTTCATTTACAAATTTTACATCCTATGATGTCTTATTAATTGTTGAAATCATAGGCGACCAATATTTTCCCACAGCCAAAATCCCCTCCCCTCCCCCATTTTTTTCCTTCTTGGAATTGGCCTCACTATTGCTTCAATGTAAACCCTGCTACTCATTAACTAATCCTTATGAATGCAACAATTGGTCTTGAATGCACATGACTGAAGCATTTTGGCTTTCTCTCTCATCATATCCTCTATTGGTGCTACCTCCATCTTCTTAAGAGTGTCATGATTTCTTTTCCCTTTATTTTTGTGTGTTTATAATTATCACCATTCATCCATCTGAACTTCATTATTCCCTCATTCCATCACTTTTGAATATCGGGCTTGTTGAAGGACTATAAATAACATATATTATTTCAAACCTATGGTGTCTACTCCATAATGATTGCTCTTTATTATTAGGCCAAGATACTAATTGGTTTTTGATGTAAACGTGGATTGAACTACAAATGTCTTATTTGACTATATATAACATATTATCTTAGAATTCTTTTGTTGGAGGGAGGCAAATTCTTGATTCCATTCACGGAATCACATTGCTAATGAATGCTTGGATAGTAGAATGAAGAGTAGAATTCCAGGTGTGATTGTCAAATTGGATATTGAGAAAACTTATGATCATGTGAATTGGGATGCCTTGTTTTATCTCATGGGGAGGATGGGTTTTGGAGAGAAGTGGAGGAGGTGGATGAAGTTTTGTGTTTCTATCGTCCATTTTTTAGTTCTTGTTAATGGCGCTCTCCAGTGGGATTTTTTGGTAGTACTCGAGGCGAAGCCAAGGGGACTCCTTGTCTCCTCTTCTCTTCCTATTGGTGATGGAAGTTTTGAGTAGGTTGTTGAACAAAGAACAGAAGAGGGAGGCTTTCTTAGGGGTTTCCAAGCAAATTCCCATTCTCAAGGAGGTTTGTGTATTTCTCATCTTCTTTTTGCTGATGACACTATCATTTTTTGTGATGCAACCGGGGAACAACTCTTATATATTCGGATGGTGATGATTTTCTTTAAGGCTATCACAGGCTTGAAAGTTAATATTGGTAAGAGTGAGTTTGTTCCAATGGGGTTGGTAGGGAGTTTGAATACACTATCTAGTGTCTTAAGTTGCAATGTTGGTAAGCTAACCATGACGTAACCATGACGTACTTGGATATGCCTGTTGGAGCTCATTTTAAGGATCCATCAATTTGGAATCCTATTATAGAAAAAATGGAGAAGAAGCTTTCTAGTTGGAAACGTTTATATTTGTCAAAAGGGGAAGATTAACTTTACTGAAAAGTACCCTTTCAAGCCTTCCCACCTATTTCTTATCCTTGTTTTCTATCCCTCAAGTTGTGGTGGATAGATTAGGAAGGATCTAGAGAAATTTCCTACGGGGGAGTTCTGAGGAAGCTTTCAAATATCCACTTGTTGCTTGGAATAAGGTGTGTTGGCCAATGGAGAATGAAGGTTTGGGGATTCGGAGGATTGGTTTGTTTAATCAAGCCTTGCTTGGAAAATGGTTATGGTGGTTTGGAAGTGAAACCAATCATTTATGGCGTCCAGTAATAGCTACCAAGTATGGAATGTCTAGTGGAGGTTGGTGCACTAGAGTTTGTAAAGGTGCTCAGGGATGTGGAATGTGGAAGAATATTAGGAAAGGTGTTGAGAGTTTCTTTGGTCATGTGTTACAATGTGGTGGGAGCGGTTTTTCGTATTCGATTTTGGTATGATCTTTGGTGTGGGCAGATTCCCTTAAAAGATCTTTACCCTGATCTTTTCTCTCGTGCTATGGGAAAAGAAGCTTCGATTTTTGAGTTGATTACTATTTCATCAAATGGTGGTAGTAGTTGGAATATTCAATTCCACGAGGCTCCTGATGATTGGGAGGAGGAGAGAGTGTTTTCTTTTTACGAGCATGTTTATTCCAAAATGCCTAGGGGTGATGGAATTGATAGTTTGTTTTGGAAGTCAACCCCGAATGGTGTTTTTGATGTGCGCTCTTTCTATTATTCCTTATCTACTCCTCCTACCTTTCCTTTCCCTTGGAAGTGTATTTGGAGTATTAAGGTACCTAGAAGAGTGTCTTTCTTTTTATGGACCTCAACTCGGGATGGTATTCTTACTATTGACAACCTTATAAAAAGAAACCTGTCTTTGGTTAATTGGTGTTGCTTGTGCTGTTGCGATGAAGAAACAGTGGATCATCTTTTAATTCATTATAAGTTTGCACGCGCCTTATGGAGTGAAGTGTTTTTGATGTTTGGTTTGCAGTGGGTGATGTGATGCAAAGGACGGTTGTTTCTCTTCTTTTTGCATGGGAGAATTTTCTGGGGTTACACTATTCTTCGATCTGGAATATGGTGCCAGCCTGTTTGATGTGGTTGATTTGGAAGGAACATAATACCCACATTTTGAGGATGTTGAGAAATCTACTGATTTTTTGAAGTCTTTGCTAGTTGGGACTTTTTTTGAGTGGTCTCGTATTTGGGGTTTTACACAATGTATTTCCATTTTTGATTTCGTGCAATTTGTTTGTGTTTTTGTTTGATTTGTTTGTATTTGTTCCTAGTACTCTGTTCATCATCGTGAACATGTTGTACTTTTTTTAATGAAAATATCTATTACCGATAAAAAAAAATAAAAAATCTTGTGCATGTATATTTGCCTTAATGTTTCAGTTACAAACGCATGATTTTTCTCTTTTGTTATGTGCATGCAGTGGGCAAAGAGTAATTGTACAGGAAAAGAACGAGGACCAAATGGTTGAAAATGTAGTAACTATTCAGGTAGGATGAAATTTAAAGGCTTCCTACTTGCTAGATAAGTTGCCGAATGAATGTATATGGATGAAATTATGTATTTCTTTAAAATAAAAATAAAAATTATAAAAATAAAAAATAAAAAAAAACATGTATTCACTTGCTTATTTTGTATAGCTAGGGGAACATCTTCATACTTGGGACTTCATGGTTAAGATTTTGATTTAAGTGAAAAACTATCCAATTCATTGCAATTTACTAATAGTGATCAGAATCTTTAGCATGGTTCTTAAGATCTAGATTTAAATCATAAATTATACAATTTCACAATTCCAACTCTATCAAACAATCTAGATTGCTTTAAAAATTGTGAACTTGTAAGACCATAATTGGATCTAATGTAAAATCAGTAAAACCTAGATTTTTAGTTAAGGTTTTACCGATTCTACAACTTTGTGGAAATTGGGATGTTTAATAAAATTGGAATTCTAGATTCTATTGATTCTACAATCTGTTGGAAACTGGGATATTTTATACAATCAGCCAATCAAATTACATACAGGCACCAGGCCAAAAATAGACAAAATATAAAAGAATGACTGAACACAACCTACAGCAAAATGCTTTTTAACAAAAACATTTAATTACATATAAAATTTGTGTGACTTGCAATATTGTCTGTAAGTTGTGATGTATGTGCTTATGGAAAATATAGATATTTTTATTAAGAAGTTTCTTTTTCCATCTTTTCAGTTACTGTAAATGCAAACTCTACTTTTTGAGCTACATTGCAAACTTGTATACTTTTGCTTGTAGAATTTCGTAATGTATGCCTGTACTTTTTATAGTTATTTTTCATTTTGTTAAATCACACAATTTTTTTATCCAATCTTGGACACCCTTCTATAACTCTATATAGGATCTTGACTTTAACAACCTTGATCTTCAGCTATATCCTATTAAAGAACACATGGAGATGTAAATGAGGGTGCCAATGATCTGGCTAAAAATTAGATAGCAGTATCAAATTTTTTTTTAATAATTCAATAGTTACGGTGGGGGAGGGGGGATTCAAACCCTAGGCATCTCCATTGGAAACACTAATTTTCAAGCATAATCAATGCCATACTTTGTGCGATTTCATTTCAATGGGGATTGTTCAATTGTTCAGAGTATGACATATGAGTTGCTGATCCTAGAAATTTGTATTTTTTATATTTAATTCTATCTTTGTAGGGTTTGACATCCTCAGGATATTTGTTAGCTATTGGTGATGACAATCAAATGTATGAGCTTCATCCTGATGGCAATAGGTAAATTATTTAGATGGTATTTTCATGTTGGATAAAATAATATTGCAAAAAGTTGTCGAGATTTTTCATAATTATGGAAATATGCTACAAAGTATATGTAGGTCAGTACGGTATATTATCTTATATGGTTAATTGCAAATTACACTAAGAAAACCATTAACTGTCAATAAAAGAATGTGATAAACAAACATGCCTGGTCTGTTATGGTTTGACAATGTGGACTCCTCTAAGTTGGGTAGACAGAAACACTACGAAGACACCAGGTTAGTGTCCCAGCAAAAGAGACCAAATGCATAAAGGTTTCCTTTTCAATTAAAACCAATGCCCTGTCAAAATTATCATAAACTGTTTCTTTCTTTTTTTTTTGATAGAATGAACCGTTTCTTCCTTAAAGAAACCATTCCTTTTGAATCCCGTTTTAAGCATGAAAAGGCTTAAATGTGTTTGCTCATCATAGTTCCTTTCATGTTACAATGCATAAAGTTTGTCCTCATAATACTCTCATAGAGCCTAACCTAACTAACGTACTACAGAAGTTTTGGGGATCTTAATTCTTAAATTTTGCTCCAACTTTTTCTTGTCTTTCCCTTCCTGTTTTGCTTGATCATTGTAATTTGGTCTCTTGTTGATGATGCCCTTCTAGTACTTGTGCTGTTTTATTTTCTTAATATAAGTTTTTATGTTACTTACCCAAAAAAAAATAATAAAAATCTTAAATTTTGCTATTGGCCTCTCATAGCCTTCCATTGTTGTATAACTTTTTTTTTTTAATTTTTTTTTATAGGTAATAATAATTTTACTGAAATGAGACTACTTCGTGTAAAAAGGCACGAAGTAGCTAAAGAATTACAATTGAAAAAATATTTACAAATATTAGGTCCCCTACACTGCCACCCACATAATAAATCAAGAACCTTCTCCGATAATACCCACTAAATCCCAAACATCCTGAATGTAAAAACTCCACAGCTCAAATGCTGCACTACAATGGATTAAAAGGAGGTCCATAGATGTAGGCATCCGTGTCAAAACAGTCAAAACATCATACCTTTCTTCTTCTGAAAGGTGCTGCAGGAGCAAAATATAGGTCCCCAATTACGCAGACCTATGGATGTAGATGCAAGAAGATAGCATAACCACTGACCTTGTGAATGGAGCCTGCCACCGGTTCGGTCTAAGGCATATTCAATTAATGTGTAGGATTTTTTTTATTTACATTATGTAATTGGTTAAACCTTTTTTTTTTCCTGCTTGGTTTAGGATTTTGTTCCTTTTCCTATGTTAGTAGAATTACTTTCATTGGTTAGAATCATTTCCCAACCTTACTAGGATAATTAGTTTGGAACTCTATTTAAAGAACCTAGAGTTCACCATTATAGTACAGTTTGAAGTTTTACCTTCAATAGTTTGGTGTTGATTCCAGATGACCTTAGGTGCTGATTCCAATCAAGAGTAAGTACTAATTTCTAGGTTTATTATTAATATTTCTGCTCGTTGATTTTTAATCCCTTTGAGAATTTATGCTGCATCAAAAAGCCCTCTGAGCGTGGTGTTGAGTAAGTCCTTTAACAACTTGTTAATACACTTTTTGCCATTTTTCGAGTAAGTGTACGACTGTTGAATAAATTGTGCTTCTATTCCCTCTAATATCATGTTTAAAATATAAACATTACTGGAATTACATGTGACTTTTTGTTTTTTGTTTTTTGGGGATAAGTAATGAAAGATATATTAAATAAGAGAAGAAAAAAAAAAAGAAAAAGAAGAAAAAAAAAAAGTCACCTAAGTATACAGGAAGTATACATCAGGACAAAGAACAATCAAGCGCTAAAATTACAGTAGTCCATTAAGGGTGCGTTTGAATCGACTTCAAACCAATTTCGGAAATCAATTTCCGGAAAATTCTGCGTTTGGCTGTCACGGAAAATATTATTTTCCGGAAATTGATTTCCTGTTGACCGAAATTTGAAGCCTTGACCACGGAAATGAATTTCTGCCTTCATTTTCACTTCAATTCATTTCCGTGGCTTGCAAAACGCAGAGAGAGGGAGAAAAAAAACAGAAAACACAAATGAAAAGGAGAAACACACTCAGCCAAAACACCTGAAACACACGACCAAACGCAGCGAGAGAGAGAGATCGTTCGCAGCGAGAGAGAGAGAGACCGATCCAGACACCGCGCCGATCGGCGTCGATCGTGATCGCGATCGACGCATCGCGCGATCGCGCGAAGCGTCGATCGCGATCGCTATCGCACGAAGCTTCGATCGTGATCGCGTGAAGCTTCGATTGCGATCGCGATCGCGATCTCTCCGATCGCGATACCGCCGATCGCGATCGCGCCGATCGCGATCGCGCCGATCGAGATCGCGATCTCGCCGATCGCGCCGATCGAGATTGCGACCTCGCCTTCGTTTGTCCGGATTTGATGATTTTTTCTGGGCTTTGTTTGTGATTTGAGGAATGTATTCGTTTGGTAATCGAGAAAATGTGAGAAAATGTGAGCAACAAGTAGAAAATGTATTTTCTATGGTATTTTCAAGAACACAACCAAACATCAGAAAATATTTTCCGAAAATTTTTTTAAAATGCAACCAAACACATGAAAATATTTTCTTTTCCGGAAAATAGCATTTCCGGAAAATATCTATTTTCCGGAAATGCTTTTACACGAACCAAACGCAGCCTAAAACATGAACTGAAAAAAAAAGTATGTTACAGATGTTATTGTTCTAGAAGTATGTTACATAAAAATCTAATTATGATAGAAATATAAGTAATCATGATTTTTTTACATTGTGGCTGCAGTTTGGACTTCTTCAAAGGGCTGATTAGAAGAAAACTTGACTGAAGATTCCTATGCACCTTTAACCAGCGGCAACTATCACGTTGCATCATGTGCATGCCGATGATGATCATTGTCCTTACTTTTCTTTATGTCTACTCACAATTCATTTATTACTATGGTACTGTCTTCTTTTCTTTTTTTATGAGACCTCGTCCAACTTAGTTTTTATTATAATTTTGGTAAGTTACACGTGCACCTTCTAGTTCTTGAACCCACAACCTCACATCTATCGTACTCTTATAAAGAGATGAGGTGCCATTTAAGTTAGAGCTCAATGGGTAGGACAAATTTCATAAATTACAGCCATTTTACAATGTTTTATACTGTTTTGATGTCATATGATAAGTGGTTGGGTCATGGTTATTTCAGATGATCATTCATTTGTAGGAATTTGTCTCTGTTGCCAGCTATGAAAGAAATTCTTTGAATAAATTGTCCAATGATTGGTTAGGTGCTATAGCAATTAGGTTATACTTATATTTCAAGAGGTACTCAAATAGATGCCTAATTTTGTTGTGCTGACTATGATTGAGATCTATGACCTAGGCGTCATAATAATTTGTTTCTAGGGTTTTGTCATTATGTTGCAAACAGAAGTTGTATTATTTTTATCACTGTTGAATGATTAAAACATGCAAATATAAAGATTCCTTTTCTGATGAGCTGACGAACATTTGGAGTGTCTTGGCACTAGTATGTCCCAACATACAAACCCCTATATGCCCTATGGATGTGGGGTACTTCTTGTGTGTGTGTGTCTGTGAGAATGTGTAATCTGTTGGGAGAGAAAGTGACTCCCCCACCTCTCCATATGCACAGCCTTCTATTGTTGTAGCTAGACAATATAGGGGTCCATGTCTCGAACATTGTATCGTAATGTGGAATCATATTGAGGTTGATGTCATTCTCAAAAGGCTGCAAAAGGGTAAGTGAGTGGAAGTTTGTAAGTTCCCTCTCTGCCATTGATGAAATCTTATAGTTTTCAATTTCTATGTCCTGGGAATTCACCAAACACATCAAGTTCCAGTATTCAACACGTCTTGCACCTTTTTCTTTTTGATAGTTCGTTAGTTAGAGGAAAGGAGAATTTGAACACTAGATGTCTTTATTGAAAATGCTTTCGGCACACATCTTGCACTTGATTGTACAACATTAGCTCATAGATACGACACTTTTATTGATCAAAAGTGGAGTAAAAATATAATTTTGATGTTATGTTTGGGGCTTGTGGGGATAGAATCAAATATGTTTTGTTCTGGTGGTAGTGGTTGATGCTGTTATGATGGTGAAACAATTTAGTTACAGACAACCTTCTGAAATACTCAAAAAGGGTCCTTTCTAAAATGTGCAGATCACACAATTTCATTGTGAGTAGAATGATGGGAAGAAATGAAGATTAGTCAGAGATTGATTTGGAGGATCACTTGCAAGCAAGAATGGTGGACCAAGTTGTCTCAGTGTGTGAGTTGTGGGAGGGGGTGCAGAGAGAGAGAGGGAATCAAATAAGGGTTGGTAACTGGGGCCTGGAGAAAGGTGATGAAAAGAGATGCTTCAAGTTGAGGGCAATTGAAATCTAGCAAATTCCTTTCACATTCGCAAGGTCCTAGAAAAATTGCAATTACGTGGCCCAGAAGCTTCCTTTTTCTTTTCTTTTATTCTTTCTTTTTTCTATCAATGACCCAAAAAATAGATAAAATAACAGCCCCCGATTCCTATTCACATGCTAAGAAAACTATTTTTTTTAACAATTGCAGAGTTGGAAGTGTTAATTTTTGGCACCGCTTCTCTCAAAACATAAATAAATAAATTTGGTATCACTCTATTAGACATTGGTTGGTAAAGTCTTTGAAGGTATGATTGTAGGGGCTTTTTTGTGTATTGTGTGTGGGGTTGGGCTGCCTCCTGCGATAATGGGCCCGAATGTTTCTGAGTAAGGGAGTTGGGGCCGGTCCAATTGTAACTCAACTTGGGCCGGTTTGTGCACAAACTTATGCCTTGTCTGCCAGGAGTAAGCTTACGGCAAGCAGAACTGTTTCAGACGAGTTACGGCAGGCAGATATAATAATAACCAAACAGAGTATTCTGACTATTTAAATAAATGGCTATGTAATCCCTACTTATAAAGCATAAAACATGATTACAATTATGATAATGTCATTTACAGAGAAAGTAAAGGAGAAAGAAAATAATACGAAGTAATCAAATGGGCATAAATCAAGTTTTAAGTTTAGCCTGTCGAAGCAAAGCCAAAGAGGGGAGAACGCCTTTTCTCAATGCAAATAATCTCCTAGGAAAGGATCTTACCGTGGGGATTAATGGCTTTGAGGGAGTCGGACCTAAATGGTTATTGCCCAAAAAAGGAGTCCTTATTTACGTTTTGGAAAAGAACAAGATTTGAAGGGGGAGAGAGGGAAACCAATCTATCGGTGCATGCCCACTGTATTACCTCTCACTCTTCCTTAATTTTCTCTCTTTTGTTCTCTGTTTTCTTTCTTATCTTTTTTCTCTTCTTTTTACTCTGTTTTTCTTTTTACTTCGTGAATGCTCTGTTTTTAGATCTTGTTTTCAGGGCACGGCAAAGGTCCTTTTATAGTGCCTGCCGTGACCAATTTTTACCATTTTGCCCCTTAACCGCCTTTGTCTGGTCTGGACGTACTTGCCGACCACCAAAGGTGTGTGACGCTTATCTTTACTAGACAAAGGCAGGTTTGTTCCATTCCTCAGTCCACCGTAGCACTCTTTCCTGCCACGGCATAAATGTTTTCTCTCTCTACTCTCAAGGCATGCACCCAACGGTCCCCCCTCAAACTTGCCTCTTTTGGGTGGTTTGTCATCCCAGTAGGACGTGCCTCCCAAAAGGGTTTAGGCAGGAGCCGCAAAATAGATCTTTTCCCCTCTCCCCGCCACCAAACCATACCCCCTCTACCTCTTACTTCTGGCTCATGGCCCCACCATGTCCTATATTGGCTGGGTACAAGCTGGTGGTGCCTGGGCCTTGCGCGTGCTTTCCTTTCAGATATGTCCAAGAGTCTTTCTGCTGCTCATGCGTCTGCCGTGATTTGGAGGCTCTCCGTCCGTGTTTTCTGACCTTTCATGTGAGCTTTTCTTTGGTTTCCCGCTACATCTTTGTCTGATGATGGGCCTTACATTTCTTGATTTTCTTTATTTCTTGTAACGTTGAACTGCTATTCCTGCCGTAATAACTCAATCCTACTGGACCTATTTTGGGCCAGCCGTTTATCCCTTTTCTCAGTGGCCTGTCATGGGCACTGTTTTGCTTTTACTCATGGGCTCCTATGTCCCTTTGGGCATCCACGACCCAATTGCTTCCTTTGGGCTTCCTCGGCCTGTTTGCTAATTCCGCACTCCCATGGGCTTTTTACTAATTTCATTGGGCTTCCCCGGCCCAATAACCTTATTCTTATCCTTGGGGTTCATGGACCTGCCATAAACCCCTTACTCTCTTAGTTTACATTGCCTTGGGCCTGCGGTGGCCCTTTCTCACTTTTCTACCTCATACGCTGCCCATAAGATGCTATTTCTTTCTTTCCTGGCTTCTTCGAGCCCGCTTGCCTCTTCAAGACCCATTTATTTATTTGTTGGGCTTGTGATCCATTATTCCTGCCGCTTGGGCCTAATGGGTTTTTTGCTATCTATTTTGTCAATTCTTTGTTGCCTTTATTATTGGGCTTTCTTTCTGTCTGCCTGGGCTTCCACAAATGGCCCTCAACAATGATGTACATTTTTCACTTCTCTAATATTTGACCAATTACCAATAAAGTAGAGTAGAAATTAATTAATTAATTAAAACAATCTCTCTCAAAAAAAAAAAAATTAAAAATTAAAACAATCAAAATATAATAAAAATCTTTACACAAGCACATTGCATGCCATGCTTCCTAGAACAATGTACTTGAAACAATTGCAATTATGTGGCCCAAGAGCTTCCTTTTTCTTGTGTTTTACTATCAATCACCCAAAAAATAAATAAAATAATGAGAGAGACATGGGTCGAATGTGTCTTGTGCACTAGACCCAATAGGATGTTGACATGTGGTAATTTTGAACACATGGCAGCAACCTATTAGGTCTAGAAAAAGGGAGTGACCCTCAAAAATAATAATATATAGCCATAGTTGTGATTCCAAAATAATAATAATAATAATAAATCACTCAATCCTGCCCATCATCACAAAAACTTAGCTCATTTGAAACTAAAGATGGAGAGATAGAGATCTAATTCTAAGAAATTCATATTAAACCAAAAATGGCAAGAGAAACATACAAGCAAATGAATCCAATCTTTAAAATGTTGGGGGGGGGGGGGTAAGAAAAAAATAAATGTGTGCTTTGACTTTGGTGGAACTCCATCGAAAATTTTCTACTAACAACATCTATTTTTCTAAAGTTTCAATCATTAAAAACCAAATCATAATCACCAAATCCGTATAAAAATGACATTTAAATAAAAGAAACAAAAAATTTAGATTTAAAAAAAAATGTTATATCTTCATTGTTTCATTGTTATCATTACCTTTTCATTCCTTCAAATTGAATTAACTCATTCTTTTTCATAGGTGTTTTAATAGCTTTCCTATCACGTGACCAAACAATCTCAAAAAGTGTAAAAAATGTTTTTATGTTGTTAGAACGTTAACAGCTTTATCAATCCCAAGATTTAGAATAATCATGAATTTCACATGTACATAAAACATAATTAAATAACTATAAAACTTACTCGAACCCATTGTAGCAATTTTCTTAAGATCACATCTTAGATCAAAAGACATTCTCTATAGGATAGCTTTCTCTTTTTGACCATCTTTGCTCATAACGGTAAATTCCATCAATTAGATGGAAAAATCTAAATGTCTTTTTATGGGTAGAGAGGGAATTGCTTTCCTTGTTGAATTAACCTCCACTTGCCCATCAAAGTCAGAATTACTTAGAATTTTTATTTTATTTTATTTTACTTCTCTAGTAACCAACACTAAGAGATATATAATTAATCAAAATTAAACCTCTAACTTATCAAATGTATATTATCATGTGGGACATAACTAAATTAATTTAATCTTATATTTTTTTCACTTGGCTCATATGATAACTTACGTAAATATTTAATAAAATTAACATTAGGCATATATTAATATAGTCTAGTCATATATTAAAATTTCACAATTATTCATTTAATTTTATTTCCAACACAAGTTTCTCTTATGAAATGATATGCTTAAGTTTTGTTAAAATGTAAAACAAGCTCAAATTTGTCTAAAACTGTTCATCATAAAATAGTATTTGATTTTTTTTTTCCTGGTAGAAAAGGTCCTTCTGGGTTGAGCAGTCAAAAAGACAGTGTGTGTTCCGACAAAACGTTGGCATAGATGGGAGCAATAATTGCGTTCACCAACAGGTCACGACTCACGAGGATGGTTCCAAAATACGATGATGAAAAAGAGTAGCAGTAAAGCTCAGCTCAGCTCAGCTTCTGCACACTTTGACTCAGTTTTTTTGGTCAAAGTGTTTCCACCAGCAAAAATAAACGGTATCTCCGTGATCCTCTGCATTGTGGTACACTTTAACACGAAGTGCTGTCCTCACTTCTCACTTTCACACTGCTCTTTTTATCTCTTTATTGTCTGTGACCCACCCGAAAATGACCTCTCAACACGCCTTCGAAAAATACAATCCTCTTTAGCACTCAAAACGCAATTTTGCTTTTTAAATAGTTTTATTATATATATTTTTTTTTCTAAAAACTTTAGTGTGTTTTTAAACCCATGAACTAAAATTTGAAAACATGATTTTTTGCCTCATTTTGGGTTTGTTTAGGATCTACTTATTTTGTTAAAATTAAAAACTTTTTGTTGAAAGTATTGTAAATAAAGGTAAAAGATAGTTGAAATAGTACGGTGGAACTCATGAATAATATCAAAAAGTGCAATGAAACTCATAAATTGTAGCAAAAATAAACGAAATAGTAAAATAAGCTAACTTTTTAATTTAGAGTCAAGCGCATATTTTATCATTTAAAATTGTCCATTTTCCCATGAAATCGCAGTACCAGATGAGATCTTATTTAATTTTAGGAGCTAGGGGAAAAAAAAAGATATATGTTTAAGTAATTTTTGAAAGCGTAAGCAAAAAGATAAGGTTTTTTTTTTTTTTTTTTTTTTTTTAATAATCTAAAAAAATGGTCATTTGTAGACATAAATAATAAATTGATTCAAGATCAAGAAAGTAATTTTTACTATCTAAATTCTAAAGCCCCACTGGATTTCTTAATTTTTCCAAGTCATTATATATTTTTACTTTTTGTTAACCATAAAATAAAAGGTTTGAACTTTAATTTACATATTGTATGATATCAAAGAATATGAACAATTTTTTTGATTTTGTGCGTATCAGTTATTATCACCCATATATAGGATGATGGCATGACGCTGCTCTATTATATAATATTTCAATCTGTAATCGATTCCTTTTTTTTTTTTTTTGAGAATCATCTGTAATCGATTCCTAAAGCACTTGAATTATTTATAATAGATTATATTATATTGGACATAGTATCGATTATCCTCAGAATAGTATTTTTTTTTTTTTTTTTTTTTGTGTGTGTGTGTTATCAAATATGCCTTATTTTACATAAAAATTCTCTATTTTTACCAAAATAAAAGAGGGAAAAAAAAATCTAAATTTTTTCTTTGAGTCTTTGAGATTTAAACTTTTGAAATAAGTAATAAATTTTCATATTATCAAAATAAATGGTTCGAGTTACATCCTATCTCCATAATTAAAAAATTAAAAAACCACAAATAATAATTATCAAAATGAGTTCAAAATTCAAAATTTCAAATAAACATGGAGAACAGTAACATTATAAACGGTTGCTGAAGTTTTGTTTTTGTTTTTGTTTATTTATTTATTTATTTTAATAGGAGGTTGCTGAAGTTGAAATATCAAATATGTGCGTAATGAAGATTCCAAATTCTTTATTGTCATTCCTTTCTTATGTATGTGACATTTCTCACCCCCCTCCACACACACACACATATATAATTTAATTTAATAAATAAATGCATGTGTGGTAGACATGACTGGCCCTGATTTGAGCACCCCGGCCCAAATGGATACAAAGAAAATAAAAAAGAAAAGATTGAATATTAAAATAATCTCATACGCCAGCTAAGCTGGCACATCTCTGGGAAAAAGTTAATAATAAGGAATAACTGAAAATGAGTGCGTACCAAATTAGTTCCGATGTGGTAGTGTTCGGATATCCAAGGAGAGATTCCAAATTCTTTCCCGTCGTTTAACCAACTACACTTTAAAGTCTTTATTTATTTATTTATTTTTATATGTGTTTTATGGGTCATATTAACGATACACTTAAAATAATTGTTAATAAACTACTAGTTAATAAGAAATTTTTAACACCATTTTCATAGAAAATATAAATAGTTATCAATAATATTTATTGTTTTATTATTCTCTCAATAACATGTTTCTAAAAATAGTTTCTAAACCAAAGGTATTAGTTAACATTTCCTATGTTTTATTTAGAAAATCATTTAAAAGAAACTTTTTATAGGAAAATGAAAAAGTGATTAACTTTTTTGTCAGTTTTTTCAGATTCTTTTAGACCCTTTGTGTATGTGTGTATATAATATATATAATTTTTTTTTTTTGGATAGATAGTCTTTTTAGTTTATAGTTTATTTTGTTTATGTATAACAAGTTAAAGTACAAATATATATTATATATCTACTATAAGATTCATTTGTTTGGATGGTACCTTCTTTTCATGGAGCGCGACATGGGGACCTGGTTTGAGTCACACGGGGTGCAAATGTGGGTGCGACATACTAGTATAATCAAGAATTTTTTTTTTTTCTTTCAAATAAGTTGATATCAAATGGATATTAGCACTTGTGTATTCTTTTCTTTTTTTGGCTACCAACATTATAATTTAATGTAGGATTAAGAAAATTTTAGAGTTTTTAGAATAACTCTGTCATGAAATTCTTGAAATCTTCTAATAGGTACATATTTTTCATAATTTATTTCATAACTTGCTAAAATGTCAAGTTGTAAGTAACAAGACTTGTACATGGTCTCATTACTTACATATTTTTATCGTTCATTAATCATAACATGCTCCCATAAAATAAAAAAATAAAAAATCATAACATGCCACCTCAACAATTAAAAAAAAAAAATAATTATAAAGTCTTTGTGTCACTAAATTATTGTAAAATCTTACCCAAACCTTGAATTTTGCCACATCATCATTAAATTAAATAAATAACAAAATAGTGATATTCATCCTTTAACTTTGGGTAGAAAACTCTAAAAATCATGGGTTATGTAATTATTAAGATTAACTTATTCTACAATATTTTTCACAATTTGCCAATGTCTTAAGCTATGATTGGAGCAACATTATATACTCCACCACTTTTATTAACCATATCAAGATATGTTGGTAATTGTGAAGACTTTTTTTTTTCTCTAAACTTGTTGGAAAATCTATCATCTTCAATCGTTTTCATTTTTATAAACATATAATTCGAAGAAGGGGGAAAATGTTTGAGGAGTGATTACCCTCTATTTTTGTTTGTTTTTTAATAAAAAATTGAAAATTAAATAAACTATAAAACGAATGGAATAATCCCTATAAATATCAAGATACTTAATTTGTATGTCATAATCATACCATTGAGTCTTAACATTGGTGACTAAGCTAATTAGAGTATTCATTATAAGGTGATCTTGGGACATTTTTTTGAGACACCAAAACGGTGGAATTCAATGGATTTGAAGGATGTGCTGTGAATTTAGAAGTATGAAATTTCATTCACTATACTATATATCATGGGGTTTCTAGATATCTCATGGATAGAAAGTGGTATAGTTTGGCCAAAGGAGTGTGACACCACTTCCTTTTATATGTATATAGATTAAAAAAGAGGAAGAAAAAGTTGATATGGGGACTTGCACAAATAAGTTTCGTTCACTTTTCTTCTTCTTTTACTCAATTTTCTCTTTTTCTTTTTCTTTCCTTGGTTGCTGAATTGATACAGTCCCCACCCACACTCTCTGACTCTACTTCTCACAAATTAGCAGCCTGGGCTGCTTCGTGTAATTTTGCAAGAAATGTCGCCGTCTCCTCTTCTTTTCCCCTCTCAATTTTTTAGGGTGAAAAGAGCAAGAAAGGATTCCTCCTCATTTTAATAATATTCTTATTCATAAAATAAATAAATAAAAACTAAAAGTACCCACTAAAACAGATAATACGATTGTTCCTAAAAAAAAACCAGATAATACGATTAGTTCAAGATTCTACCACCCTTGGTTCTAATGTTTTCAACCCCACCCATAGTTTTTTTTTTTTTTTGAAACATCCCCAACCCTAATTTAAATTGAATATATTCCAGTTCCATTCAAATAGGTTTGGTATAAGTGAGACACAAAGAATTCATAATTGTGCAAGTTGTTATTATTTTTTTTTGAAGAGTGTACAAGTTATTATTGGTAGATAAAAAAATAATGTCAATAATGAACCTAAATAAGAACTATCAAGACTTTTATTCTCTCTTTTTTATAAACGGCAATTTTATTAAGAATCAAAAGTAGAACGACAATCCCACCTAAATGCTTCTAGAATAATCGGGAGGCAAAATGCAATTATTATAAGAGAAGTCAAACCGGCTTTAGTTTGGGCTTGCCAACTTAATTATTATTAATTAAAAATAGTGTCTTTGTTTTCTTATCTTAATTAACTGGCAGCAACCTGCCCACGTCATTTCCGTCAAAATCAGGAATCATTTGTTCATTACCATCCTAAGTTTATCTGCGCAAATAACATATAGAAAATACTTCAGATTTGAAAGTTTGAACCCCTCAAAATAAAAATAAAAAATCTTAAAATTTAATGAATTTACAAATATGGTACAAACATTTCTTATCTTAGAGCATCAGCATCAAAGAATGCTATGCTATCCTATTTTACCATTTCAAAAAGTTACTTTATCAATTATACCATACCATTTTACAATACACCCTACATCAAAAAACTCTATTATTTTACTTTTTCATTAAAATATTATTTTTTAATCTTTCTTTATTATTTCTTTCACATCATCACTTTTTTTTAGCTAAGTATCTATTCCAACGGGTGGAGAGAGAATGGAATAAAATATATATTTTTCTTTTACCATTGTGCTACAGTACAATTCTAAGTTTAGAATTGTACTGTAGCACTATTGCAAAAAATTTTGCAATAGTGTGGTTTAGCATTGTTTGATGCAAGTGTTTTTGTCCTCTAAAATGTCAAAAATACCTTAAATATGACTTTAGCATTTTTCAATGCTAGTGCTCAAATGAATTTACAAACATTTTATTCCAAGGAATTGAAGGATCGTGGATCTTACCGTTATTTTATACAAGTTTCAACGACAGGTCTAGCAGCAGGGGCGGAGGCAGAGGGGGGGCACCTGCCCCCTCTAACTCTACCTAAAAAACCGTTTATATGTACTTCTTTTTAGTGCAGTTTTTTTGCCCCTCTTGACATTAAAATAGTAAAAGTGTAAAACAAATAAATATTATCCTATTTCTACTATACACAAAATGTACCACGATATGAAAAAAAAAAAAAAAAAAAAACAAAACAAAAACACACACACACACACACACATCTTCCACTTAGGCTTCGTTTGAGAGTTTATAAGGAAATGAAATAGAATAATCATAATGGAATGGAATGGAATGTATTTAAGCAATGAGAAAAGAATGGAATTGAATGGAATTAAGTAACCTTAATTGGATATTTTAAAATAAAAGAATGGAAATGAATGAAAATAAATGGAATGTAAGTAATTTTGTTTGGGAATAACATAGAGAGAATGTAATGGAATCATTTTATGACAATATTACTATTAGACCCATATTTTAAAATAAATATAGTTGAATATATAGGGGTATTTTGAAAGTTTTAGTAAAAAATTCATTAAATCTAATTTCATTCCCTCCTATTCCTCCCAATTTCGGAGGGAATGAAAATTTGAGGTTTTAAAGGAATAGAGAGGAACGAGTGTTCTCTTTTACCCATTTCATTCCCTCTCACTTAAACTCTCAAACAAGGGAATGGACTTTCCATTCCTTCCATTAAAACTCCCAAACAAGGGAAGGGAAAAATATTTTAAAATTATTCTTTTCATTCATTTTCATTCCATTCCATTCCATTCCCTCCTCCCAAACGAGGGCTTAAGTAAGTCTAGAAACACAACAAAATTTCACAATATTTTCACAACACTCATGCTTTTAGTTGGAATGGATCTTAGAATAATTTATTTTATTTTATTTTTGACCTATAATGTACTAACATCTCAATTTATTGTAAAAATATTGTGAGATTTTGTAATGTTACTAAAAGAACTACTCCCACTTTTATCAATTAGCCTGACACCGAAATAAATGGCCACCACCTATCACCTTTTATTTTAAGTTAAGGGCAAGACTTAGGTACAATATTTAGGTGTTGTTCCTTAGATTCCCCTCTTAATATTCTGTCATGTGGATTTTTTCTCATGAGATGGAAATATATTTTTTAGTTAAGTAGCCACATGGCTGAATTTTAAAAGGGAAACTTAAGGAACAGCACCTAATGTATCTAAGTTTTGTCCTTAAGTTAAAGCCTGTGTACACTTTGACCATCATTCAAGGTTTTTTTTTTTTTCAAATTCCTAGCTTTCATTTCAGGTACCACCCGTGGAACACATATTTTACACACAATAATAATATCTTGTATGGTACTAAAGCAATAAAGCCTCCATTATCTTTTTCACCTCCATCTCTTATTTTTTTCAGTCTCAAAATTTGAGTTTTTACTTATATCTAAATTTTAAATAATTAGAAGTATAAAGAAAGAAAGTTGAAAATTTATTTTCTCAAATTATTATAAGGAGTTAAATTAGATGTCTAAAATTTGTATATATAGATTAATCTCTTACTTTAATTGTTAGTAAGTATGAATTGGTTGTGTAGGGACTGGGTTCGCACACTTCTTTCGTGGGAGAAGTAGATTCAAACCCAACTAGCCCAATACAATAAATTTGTAGAGAGTAGGTTCAAGAACTAGGTTTTAGCGAGGATTGCAACGACTAGACATGGTCATGAATGGGTTGAATAACAGATACATAGGCTAGAACGGGAAACTCCATCCTCAGGCCTATCGTCCGAGGAGCTTAATGTTCTTATTATTTCTTTTACGCTAGGTTACAATGGTCCTAGAGATGATACATAATGCTACTCACCTCTCTCTCTTTTTTTTCTCGATCTCCTTTTCATGGAGGAATTCTTACATTATATAGCCCTTCTCAGTTGATCCTGACCTTCCATCTGTTGATTAGGCAGGTTACTACTTGAGTGCTTGTCCCATCAGCCGCCTTCCCCCACCCTCTGTTAGTTGCAGCAACCGAAGTCACACTGTTCAAGGGTCCTTTCCCCATTAATGCGGCCAGAACGTTAGTTGGCGCATTCAATGTGGAGGTGACAGCTTCTCCTTGAACCGCTCCTACACTGTACCTCCGTGCGCGTCCTACTGTACTCGCCCTTTCTTCTGGGAGTGCTCTGGGGGCTGCCTTTGATGGCGTGCTGTTCTTTCCTTCTAGGTTCTGGGATACCGAGGACAGGATCGTCCTCGGCTACATCTCTAGGCCATTTGGACTTTCGTTGCACGTCCTCGGCAACATCTCTCCACGGTGCGGGCCTTGGGCCCTAGTGTAAAGTGGGCCGGAATCACAAATTCTCTGGCCCCATAGTTTGTTTTACAATTGTTTAATTATTTTACAGTTATTTAAATTTTAATATATTTTTTATGACGATTACTGTTGTTTATAATTTTATTAGTAATATCGATTAATATTTTTAAGATTTTTTTTAAATTATTGTCTTTTGATCTTGCCTCCCCTAAACTATGTAACATATTATATATATATATATATATATATTTCTTCTATCTAAACAATAAACCAAACAAGTTGAGATCGAGAGAAGTCGCTAAGAAATTCCTTAATGAAAAGTAAACGTAGCTTCGATTCCTGAATTCTGAAATTCATTTTCACTGCACCCACGAACCTTTGACCTTTGAGTAATAAATAAAGAAAATTTTATCTTTGGGATTTGTAAAAACGAATATAAGATTGATGCTTCATGGACAACTTCCCTCCCAACTCCAACTATATTGCTTAACCTTTTATTTTTTTTAATTTCTAGCTAGTTAACATACATTGTGGAGTGGGTTCCAGTTAGCTCAACTGGTAAAGTCTCTGATGATTGTATAAGAGATCTGAGGTTCAATCTCCGCTTACACCAAAAACTGATTAGTGTCTTGGTCTAATGATAAAGAGCTATCATTAGAAGCGAACGCCATAGGTTAAAACTCTTTAAAAAAAAAAAAAAAAAATACTTTGTGGACGTTGAAAATGGGATCCTAGCTCATTTCACACACCCATAACCATAGGCCATACCTCTAAATATTCAAATTTCACTGTCAATACGCGCATCATCGCAACACATGCGATGACTGAGACAGATTCCAAAATGGAGGGCCAGCTTTTAATTTTTCTTGTGCAAACAAATATGTTATAATATGCACATGTTTTGTACGACTTAACCTATCGATCTTTTATATTTTACTTGTACGTGCATATCAATTATCAATTATTCAAACAGAAATAACGATCTTATAGGTCAACTATTGTGTGGTTGTAATTGGATACTCTGTATTGGCCTCCTGTAATATGCATTTCAACATGAGAAAAATGTAGCCATCCTAGATTTTTGTCGTAGGTATAGTTTATAGACTATAAATTGGAACCATATAAACGTTTTTTTTAAGAGATAATTTCAACTTTTAACTTATAAAGTTGGCTCTTGAAAATTGATTTTTATCGTTATATCAAAACAGCCAAATTAATTTATAAACATAGACAAAAATTGAACTTTAAATTTTTTATTCAAATAAAAAAATATTTATCTTTCTTAGTTAATTAGAATGAAAACATAAACTTTTGCTCTCTTCTCTCTCTCATATTCTCTCCAAATCTTTTATTATCTTCCATTATTTTAACAAAATGGTATGACGAGACGGGTTGGTGAAAGACTCTAGGTTGTCATGACATGATCATATTCATACTTGCACGTACCCATTGAAAATCAATAGTTGACAGGCCCAGAGGCTAGAGGAATAGCTAATTAAGTTGTTTTATTTTTCTCAAAAAAAAAAAAAAAAGTTATTTATTTTGTCGTGGAGGGGTTAGTTAAGGTTGAAATGTTGTGTATTTTCCACTGTATAGACAAAGACAATTATGGGACACGGGACATTGTGAGGGCAGGAGGAACACAGAGAAGGTCCAGGTTGTTGCGCATATATGACTGCAAGCGTAAGACCAAGACTAAACACCGTTCATATTAAGATTGTGTTGGAAAATTATCAAGATTATTTTTTATCCTTTTGCTCTATCTCCCATATATTATTTATAAATAGTATCTATAATTTCAAGCCAATTGTATTTGCAACCTATTATTAAAAATGCAATTCCATCATTAATTATCCATCCATAGCTTTTACCACAAACTACTTGTAAAAATGTTGAGTTAAAATTGAAATTAAGTATTATTAGTGTAGGGTCCATACATGTGAAAGTAATTATTCTGGTTCATAACCTACAACTTTAACAAGTTGTGAAATTTTTTTTATCCCCAATAAAGTTGCTAATTATTGTGGGGTTGAAGGCCCAAATCATCCATTGGGCCTTTGGCCTTGGCTGAAGACATGAGTTGTCCGAGGAAGAATAAATAACTATGGGTGATACAAATTTAAAATATTGTAAGCAAAAAATGAGTTGAAGATGGTCCGAGGAGGAATTTTCTTCTCGAACATGATAAATCCGGTTCAAATATACATTTCATTAATCAGGGTGACCTTCCAAGAAGCTTCAGTGATAAGGACGTGCATCGTAAGCATACAAAGGAGATGGGAACTCAAAAATATCTAAGGGAAAACTGCTACCACCGCATTGAATGCACTGCAGCTACTTTTCTGGCCACATTTATGTTGAGGAGACCCCTGAATAGTGTTGCCTTGGCCATCACAACTCACAGAAAGCCAAAGAGGGTGTTTGATGGGACAGGTACTCAAGTAAGGGCTCAAATGATTAACAAGTGTAGGATCAAGAAGGCCTAGGAGGAGCTATATAATGTAAGAGACCCTCTATGAGGAAGGGATCAGAAAATTCATGAGAGAGAACATTGTAGCAATCTAAATTGCATTTGTACCCAATTGTGATCAATTTATAAAAATGAGACCTCCTCGGACTATAAGTCTATTGATATCAGAATCTCTTATTTGTGTTTGATTATCATTTAATTTAGTATTAGCCGTTGTTCAACTCACAAAGGCCTAGTTCTTTGACCCACTCTCTACAAATTCATTGTACTGGGCTCATTGGGCCAAGATCATACAACTTGGGCTTGGGCTACGAAACGGGTCCTTACAATTGGCGCCGTCTATGGGGAGAACTTGTGTGATAGTAAGTACGACGTTTAACTATGGTAGGATCAGGTCCCCATCAAGAAGAATCCATGGGTTCTAGGCGACATAATGACTTCCTTAACCTTGAACGCAAGCGAGATCGAGAAGGTAGCACACACACCACACATATTGGTAAAAGTCATTCTCGAGTTGGGAGCCATGTTTCTCAAGAGCAGAACAAAAGAGCCATGCAAAGGGAGATTGACAATTTAAAGAAGAAGCTGCACCATGCACAACGGAAACGAACCCCTTCCAGTTCTGACGTCTCCTCCAATGCTGAAGAGGATGCTAGTTACAGGCAAAGGTCAAGAACTCCACCAAGCGAGTCTTTCTCCTACGATGAAGAGCACCACCACAAGCGAAGATAAAAGAGCCCGCCTCTTAAAGGATTGGAAAACGACATTATTAGCAAGGCGTTAAATCAGATCTCCAAATCACCTTTCACGCGCAAGATAGAGAGGGCAAGACTTCCTCGGCGATTCCATCAGCCCACGTTCACCATTTACAATGGTCGAACGGACCCTATAGAACATGTGAGCAAGTTCAACCAGAGGATGGCTATCCACTCTAAGGACGAGGCTTTGATGTGCAAAGTATTTCCTTTCAGTTTGGGGCTGTGGCGATGAGATGGTTCGATGGTTTGAGGGCCAATTCCATAGATTCCTTTAAGGAGCTCACCCAGGCCTTTGGCTCTCGTTTTATCACGTGTAGTAGGGTACCTCGGCCCTTGGACTCACTACTGTCCTTATCCATGCGAGAGGGGGAGACCTTAAAAACATACCCAGACAGATACTGGGAGATGTACAATGAGATAGATGGTGACTTTGATGACGTGGCCATCAGTACTTTTAAGATCGGCCTCCCTACCGAGCATGGTTTAAGGAAGTCTTTGACTGGCAAACCTGTTACTAGTGTGATCCAACTCATGGACCGGATTGATAAGTACAAGAGGGTTGAGGATTGATAAGTAAAGCGAAGGTTATCTCTCAAGAGAGGAGGGATTTCAGGTCGAACCAATTCAATAATAATCGACCTCGGAGAGATTTCGCTGGACAGTCAGGGTCTGCCAACACCCAGGTGATTAATGCAGTGTTTCGAGAACTGGTGCATCAGGTTCTACCCTATGAGGCGTAACCATAGCCTTTATTGCCAATACCATTAGGACCAGGGACACACTACGGAGGGTTGTAGGAATTTGTGGGATCATTTGGATCAGCTAGTTCGAGAAGGAAAGTTGAAGTAGCTGTTGCACCATTCCAGTGGCCAGGCAGAGCAGATAGGTTCGGATCCTCGGAGAGATGCTTCTTTAAGACCTCCTCTGGGAACGATTAATGTCATCTTTGTTGCTCCCGGTAGGACCGGTTCTTGTCCCTCCAGAGTGATGTCTGTGGCTCGACTGTCCACCGAGGACATTAATTTGGAGCCAAAAAGAGCAAGAATAGAAATCCAACTGGTTCTGGGATTCTCGAACGAGGATAAGATCGGAACCATCCAACCCCATGACGATACTTTGGTGGTCACACTCAGGATAGGGGGTTATGATGTGAAGAAAGTGTTGGTAAACCAGGGTAGTGTTGTCAAGATTATATACCACGACCTGTACAAGGGGCTGAATTTGAAACCCGAAGACCTAACGGCCTACGATTCCCCTATGGTAAGTTTCGAGGAGAAGACTATTATTCCAAGAGGTCAGATTAGACTACCTATACAAACCGGTTCAGAAGTGGTGGAGGTGGATTTCATTGTGGTGGATTCTTATTCACCCTACACAGCTATTGTAGCAGACCTTGGCTTTATGCCTTAGGAGCTGTCTCTTCTACCCTGCACCAGAAGGTGAAATATCCATCGGAGGGCCAGGTTAAAGAGATTGTGGGGAGTCAGTTCGTGGCCAAGCAGTACATGGTGGCTGCCATCTTACATCGACCCTAATCTGAGTCCTCGACCTCTGCTGAAAGGGGCTTATAGTAATCAAAAACTCCGGTGTTGTTCGATAATGGATCAACTGAGGAAGCGAAATGCGAAGATCTAGAAAAGGTTGTTGTTGGCGATGATCCGGAGAAGTTCTTTCAAGTCGGTTCCCAACTGCCTCCCCAAGAAACGGAAGAGTTAATTGAGTTCCTTAGAAAAAATGTTGATGTATTCGTGTGGAATGCTTATGAAGCTCCAGGGGTGGACCCAAACTTCATTTGCCACCACTTGAATGTCAATCCATCTGTTACCCCCAAAAAACAACCTCTTCGGCGCTCATCTAGAGACCATTCTGATGCTGTCAAAGATGAGGTGACGAAACTTAAGCAGGCAGGGGCTATCAAGGAAGTTTTCTACCCTGAGTGGCTGGCCAATACTGTGGTAGTGAAAAAAAAGAATGGGAAATGGCGAGTATGTGTGGATTTCACGAATTTAAATAAGACTTGCCCAAAAGATTCCTTCCTTATGCCTCGAATAGACTAGTTGGTGGATGCCACTGTAGGCCATCCTCGGATGAGCTTCTTAGATGCCTTTCAAGGATACCATCAAATATCACTAGCCCTAGATGATCAGGAGAAGACAGCTTTTGTCACTCTCACTAGAAATTACCATTACAAAGTGATGCCCTTTGACCTGAAAAATGCGGGATCCACCTATTAAAGGATGATGACTAAGATGTTTGAACCATAGTTGGGCAAGAGTATTGAGGTCTATATAGACGACATGGTAGTGAAGAAGAGCAAGGTGGTGTCTAAGCATGTGGGGGACCTCGGAAACATTTTTGAAATTCTGAGGAAACACAAGCTACGCCTTAATGCTTCCGAGTGCTCTTTTGATGTGGGATCAGGCAAGTTTCTGGGCTATATGGTGACTCACTGGGGAATCAAGGTTAATCCCGACCAGATTAAGGTGATAAACAGTCTACAACTACCTCGGAATCCCAAAGAAGTTCAAAAGCTAACCGAAATGACTGCTGCCTTGAATCGGTTTATCTCTCGGTCAGCGGATAGATGCAGACCCTTCTTCCTGTTAATGAATAAAATGGAAGGAATTTGAGTGGACCAACGAGTGTGCTTTGGCCTTCTAGTAGCTTAAGGAATATCTCTCTCATCCACCTATCATGTCCAATCCTGAGATGGATGAAGTTCTATTTGATTATATTGCATTGGCCCTTTATGCTGTGAGTTTGGTGTTAATACGAGTTGACAGTGGCGTACAACGGCCAATCTACTATGTGAGCAAGTCACTACATGATGCCGAGATTCGTTATCTACCACTAGAGAAAGCCATCTTGGCGGTAGTGCATGGTACACGAAAGCTTTCCCATTACTTCCAAGCACATACGATTGTCGTCTTGACTTAGCTTCCACTCAGGGCTGTATTTCAAAGTGCCGATTATACGGGAAGGATTGCTAAATAGGGCACAATTCTAGGGACTTTTGACATCAAGTACATGCCTCGTACCTCTGTTAAGGGCCAGGTCCTGGCGGACCTAATGGCCGAGTTCGCTGAACCCCTATTAGAAGAAGTGGCAGCGACACAGAACATGGATGAAAAATCAGTTGGCACAATCTCCCTGCAAAGAACCTTTATTCTGGAAGGTATATGTTGATGGTGCAGCAAATCAAAGGGGCTTCGGAGTGGGGCTAGTTCTAGTTTCTCCTAAACAAATCACTATTGAAAAGTCACTAAGACTAGGCTTCTCGGCTACAAATAATGAGGCTGAATATGAAGCTTTGCTAGAAGGAATGTCCATGATTCAAAGAATGGGAGGAAAGGCAGTAAAGATGTTCTCGGACTCAAGACTGGTCGTCGGCCAAGTGAAGGGTGAACTAGAAGCAAGAGATGAGAGAATGCAAGGGTACTTAAGTCAAGTTAGGCATTTGCAATCATGATTTGAATCATTCAGCCTACTGCACGTCCCTAGAAGTGGAAACACACATGCTGATTCCCTAGCCACGCTTGCAACCTCATCGGCGCAGAGCTTACCTCGGGTTATCCTTATAGAAGACTTGTGCAAACCCACAGAGGTAAAGGGAAAGGTGGTCCATGTTCACCAAGTCAGAGTAAGGCCTAGCTGGATGGATCCCATAGTACTATTCCTGAGAGAGGACATCTTGCCGGAGGATAAATCGGAGACTGACAAAGTGCGGAGAAAGGCGCCTCGTTTCTGGCTATCCGAGGACCAAAAACTGTACAAGCGCTCTTTCTCTGGGCCATACCTACTTTGCATTCACCCTGAGGTGTCGGAGCTACTCCTTAAGGAGTTACATGAAGAGATTTGTGGAAGCCATACAAGGGGAAGATCTTTGTCTCACAAAGCCATCACTTAAGGCTATTGGTGGCCAAATATGCAGAAAGAAGTGCAAGAATATGTGAAGAAATGTGATCAGTGCCAAAGATTTGCACCAAATATACATCAGCTAGGAGGAGTCCTTAACCCCCTATCCAGCCCTTGGCCATTTGCTCAATGGGGCTTAGACATCGTTGGCCCTTTCTCTAAAGTAGCAGGAAACAAAAGATATTTGTTGGTCGGCACGAACTACTTCACCAAGTGGGTTGAAGTTGAGCCTTTGGCAAATATCAGGGACGTGGATGCCAAGAAATTTGTTTGGAAAAACATTGTCACACGGTTCGGGGTCCCTCATACCCTCATTTTAGACAATGGCCTTCAATTCGACAGCAAATCTTTCAGAAGATACTATTGTGATCTTGGAATTACAAACAAGTATTCTACTCCAGCTTATCCTCAAGGAAATGGACAGGCCGAGGCTGTTAACAAGGTCATAGTGAACGGACTCAAGAAAAGGCTGGATGACACGAAGGGAAGATGGGTAGAAGAGCTGTCACATGTCCTCTGGACGTATAGAACTACACCTCGTAGGTTAACAGGAGAGACCTCCTTTACAATGACTTATGGAGCCGAGACTGTCATTCCTTTAGAAACTGGCTTCCCAACGTTGAGGACTAGCTCTTTCAATCTGAGCAACAACAATGAGTTTCTAGAAAGGAGTTTGGACTTTATTGAAGAAAGAAGAGAAAGTGCAATGGTTCAATTGGAGTATTACCAGCACAAACTCAAGCAAGGTTACAATGCCAACGTGAAGCTAAGACCGTTGGCACCTAGTGACTTGGTGCTAAGAAAGGTTCTGGGCACTGCAAAGAATCCAGCGTGGGGAAAGCTAGGGCCCAATTGGGAGGGACCATACCTCATCATCTTAGTAGCTAGTATAGGAGCATATTTTCTTGAAGACCTAGATGAACATGTAATTCCATGCCCTTGGAATGTAAACAACCTGAAAAGATATTATTATTCATGAAAGTTTACCTTGTCAATATGTTCTTTTGTTGAGTAAGAGCATTGCCCTTCTCGTTTTTTATTCTTTAAAAGTATTAAACAGAACCAAAGTCTTGCATGGCTCCTCGGACCACAAGCATTGGGGAAATTAATAACTTATGGCATCTATTTAAGTATTAAACAGAACCAAAGTCTTGCATGGCTCCTCGGACCACAAGCATTGGGGAAATTAATAAATTATGACATCTATTCAAGTATTAAACAGAACCAAAGTCTTGCATGGCTCCTCGGACCACAAGTATTGGGAAAATTAATAACTTATGACATTTATTCAAGTATTAAACAGAACCAAAGTGTTGCATGGCTCCTCGGACCACAAGCATTGGGGAAATTAATAACTCATGGCATCTATTCAAGTATTAAACAGAACAAAAGTTTTGCATGGCTCCTCGGATCACAAGCATTGGGGAAATTAATAACTTATGGCATCTATTCAAATATTTAACAGAACCTTAGTCATACTTGGTCACTCAGGCCACAAGCTTTGGTAAAATTAACACTCAATGACATGTGTCCAAATTTTCCTAAATATCTGATAGAATCTTAGTTATACATGGTCTATTTGTGTTTCATTAAGTGCATGGTTAGGTTCAGGATTGAATTCAACCCCTCAGATTGCTGACTTTGAATAAGTTCAAGTCCTTGGTCATTTATCTAAGTAATGAGTGGAATGTGGGTATCTACCCTTTTCATTTTTTATAGAGTATATTACTTAGCTTTATTAGATTCAACCTTCATGACATAAGGATCAATTTACAGTACACTTATGTGGTGAGTCTCTTTGTTGCTAGTACTTAGTCAAATTACTTAAACTAGTAGCATGGTATTGTTGTTAGTTTTTGTAAAAGATAGAGTGGCAGTAGTCCAATTCAATTTGCAGTAACGATAAACTTAAAAATGTATAAAGTAAAAACATAGGGATTAGAAGAAAAGTCTATTCATTGATCAAAAGAAAGGTATAGTACAGATGGTGACAAAGGCCACAATGAAGAGAAAAAAAAAAAAAAAAAAAAAATCCTACAACTACTTCTTGGCTGGTTGAGAATCCGTCTTGGAATCAACTGCTTTAAGCTTGGCATCAGCAGGCTTGGGATCAGCTTCCTTAGCCTGGGAGATCATATCCTTTATCATAAGGACGTCCTTGGGCTAAGCGTCTTTGGCTAAGGTCAGGTCCTCCTTACCCTTACCCGCCCTTGTGGAAGCTTTAGCATCAAGAGTAAGATCTTGAACACTGGAAACCTGTCTAGGAGGGGGAAGGGGTAGAGCAGTAGGAGGGAGGTCAGCTGGCACTTCTCGGATATGCTCAGGAAAGAACACCCTTTTAGCTTTCCTCAGCTCGAAGTCAGCTGGGACTCCCGCACAGTTGAGCGCCTCTATCCAGCTCTCAGTGCAATAATCCCTACATACTACGGCTACCTCCTCAGCCAGCCTCTCTTCTGTTTCAAGCAACCCACGCATGTAGGCTGCTTTCTCCGCAACTTCAGCTGCTTCCTTAGCCGCCTGAGCTGCATCTTTAGCTTTTTGCAGCTCAGCCTTCAGACTCAGTACCGTCGCCAGGTCAATTTCAGCCAGATGGAGTCGCTGGCGTTGGTCCTCGGCCTGGGCCTCGGCATTCTTTAAGCCCGACAAGGCGCTCAAGTGCTCTTCCTCTAAGATGATAAACTTTTTGTTTAGTTCGGTATGGTTTTCTTTCAGGGCTCCATGAGCCTTCTCAACCTTCCACCGGGAGTGGATCTTAGCTTCTACTTTGTTGTAAGCATTTCGGACCCACTCCTCGGCCATATAAACCAGTTGGGTGACCTGCATAACAATAGTAGAGGAATCATATAAAAAAGAAAAAGAGAATGATGATGATGATGATGAGTAAGAGATCTTCTCAGCATTTATTTCAAACTTACCATGGCAAGGTCTCTCTTCAATGACATGAAGAGCTCTTGTTGCTTCGTGCGCCTGAGAGTCGTCATATCCTTTGGAAGGAGAAGAGGCTGCTCTAGGGCTTCAGCTAGATGGGTTGCATGCCCTTTCTGGGATTCCCAGATAGTAGAATCATAGGGGATGGGGGCTCCGTCCATCTCTAATCGAGGAGCCCATGTGCGCTGCTGTCGGCGCACCTCGGCATTATCCCTGCTATCAATGGAGGTGGCCCTCTTATCCCTAGGGTCTTTGGTTTTTTGTTGTTTGGTGCCTTTCTAAGGGGTCACCTCACCTTCTTCCAACTCCTGCACTAGCCTTTTCTTCTTTAGATTCTGCACAGCATGCAGTCCCAGATTAGCAGGTGGCAGGGTAGGAGGAGGGGGAAGGGTAGGAGGAACCTGGTCCTTGGGGGCTTCTCTTGAAGTTGACCCCTTATTCCTGTTAGCTAGTAGACCCTTCAAGCTTGGCCTTTGCCTCAGGTCCATGCCTTTTTTTTCTTGTTCGGAGCTAATATCTAGCCGAGCAACTACTAACCCTGGACGATGAACTGCGGAGAATCTGTCAGAATCGGTCTCGGAGTCCGAGAGCTCCACAAGCTTGTTTGGTGCCCCTTCCTCTTCTTTGAGATGGAACTGGTCAATCTCGGCCTCAAGAGACAAGCGTGTAAAAACTGATTCCTCTCTCGGAGCAGCTACTTCTTGGGGAATATGCTAAGCGGGCAGTATAACGGGTGGAAGGTCCCTTCGAGCTAAAAACCCAGGCTTGGAGACGTCTATTCGGGCAAGCTTAGGGTTAACTGCTCTTAGTGCTTGACCTACGTCCTGAAATATGCACGATATGGGCTCCTAATGTAAGATCAGGTGAGCAGCCCATAGTTGTCCGTCTTCACTTGCAAATATTTCCAACCTCAGCAAGTAATTGAGTCCTGGAACGTTGACAAGACTGAGTTTTGGAGCGATGTGATTTTTATCTGCAAAAACATCCGAGAGGGAAATTGTGGTCAAATCATTGACAACTATTATCTGAGGAGACAAATGACTTAGAGTGAACAAAAGAAAAGCTTAGAAAACTAAGGTCCCTACCAAGGGACCTAATCTTAGGGTACCCCACCTGGTGTTCCCGCCCTAACTGGGCAGTGAAGACCATTGTGTCATTTCCCGGAGATGACCAGATAATTGTCCTTCAAGCCTTTGTTGGACTTGGGAAGGCGGGATATCAATCTCACCTCCTCGGACCGAGATTTGAGGTAATATCCCTCGATGAGAGAATGACACTCATACAGATGAGCAACGTCGTGCCATGTAAGCCCAAGATTCATTTGGTCATTTAGAGCATCTACACACCTTAAGACTCTAAACATGTTGGCAGCGCATTGATGGGGGCACAACCTGTGGTTGAGCAAATAATCTCTGGTTATCCTACCCATAGGAAGTTTCATTCCTCCCTTTATAAAGGAGATCATTGGAATGACAACTTCACCCACCTCTCTATTTGTGAGCACCCGGTCAGGGGGACAATATTGTAGGCCTACTCCTTGTGGGATATGGTATTTGGCCCTAAAACCCTCCATACCAGCCGGAGAGTCTATTAAGTGCTTAAATCTACCCATCTAAATAAACGGAAATGACGCGGAGAAAGGTTTCTAAAAAAGAAAGAAGGCCAAGAAGAAAAAGAAGAATATAAAGAAATAAAGACTTACAAGAATAAGTATGTTAATCTTTGAAACTTTTAGAAAATTTTTCAAAGAGTTCTTATAGGAAAGGAGTTAGGCAAGCTTAAGAACTTTAGAGAATTTTGTGAGTTGAAGCGCCTAGAAACTCTGGAGAACTTGAAGATTGGTAAAGTAAAGGGAAAATGGGCTCCCTCGAGGCTTTATATAGAGAAAAAAAATGAGTGGGAGTTATCCCACTCAAAGTTCTATAAGAATTGTCCACCGTAAGATCTGCGCCTCACCGTTGGATGTGGGGAGCAAAGCGCCACCTGGAGCAATTAATGACACGTCGCGGACTCCGAAGCGTCAGTAGTAGTTATGGGGTGCGTGAAACGGCACCCTCACGCATGTAAATCAGAAAATTAAGTAGAATTAACTTTCAAAATTCAAAACCTCACTTTTCTCCTAGGATGAGAGGGAAAAACCGGAGTTTTGAGGGGCTATTGTGGGGTTGAAGGCCCAAATCATCCATTGGGCCTTTGGCCTTGGCCGAGGACATGAGTTGTTCAAGGAAGAATAAATAACTATGGGTGATACAAATTTAGAATATTGTAAGCAAAAAATGAGTTAAAGATGGTCTGAGGAGGAATTTTCTCCTCGAACATGATAAATCCGGTTTAAATATACATTTCACTAATCAAGGTGACCTTCCAGGAAGCTCCAGTGATAAGGACGTGCATCGTAAGCATACAAAGGAGATGGGAACTCAAAAATATCTAAGGGAAAGCTGCTACCACCACATTGAATGCATTGCAGCTACTTTTCTGGCCACATTTATGTTAAGGAGACCCTTGAACAGTGTTGCCTTGGCCACCACAACTCACAGAAAGCAATAGAGGGTGTCTGATGGGACAGGTACTCAAGTAAGGGCTCAAATGATCAACAAGTGTAGGATCAAGATAGCCTAGGAGGAGCTATATAATGTAAGAGACCCTCTATGAGGAAGAGATCAGAAAATTCATGAGAGAGAACATTGTAGCAATCTAAATTGCATTTGTACCCAATTGTGATCAATTTATAAAAAGGAGACCTCCTCAGACTATAAGTCCATTGATATCAGAATCTCTTATTTGTGTTTGATTATCATTTAATTCAGTACTAGCCGTTGTCCAACTCACTAAGGCTTAGTTCTTTGACCCACTCTCTACAAATTCATTGTACTGGGCTCATTGGGCCAAGATCATACAACTTGGGCTTGGGCTACGAAACGGGTCCTTACAATTATCAATATATAATTTTTGCAAGAAAAAGTTCCCCCCCTTCAGCCCCCACCTTTTTTACAAAAGAAAAACTCCTCCGTTGTTACTTGGTGAATATATATATATATATATATATATATAGAGAGAGAGAGAGAGAGAGAGAGAGAGAGAGAGAGAGAATTGGGTTGAAGTTAAATCTTTATTTATTTATTATAGATAAGTAGGTAGTTGAAAAGAGAGAAGTGAGATTTCAAACTATAGATATACATCACAAGATGTCATTACCATTTGATTCAGTTCAAGTTATATTTAGTTATACTTTTTGGCACTATTTACATTACTTATAAATAAAAAGTCATATATATATATATATATATATTTGGTCATTAGTTGTATCATGACATTAGAGGTGACAATATTTGATACCACCTCTAAAGACGAGCATAACACTTTTTTTTTTTTGGTGGGTAGGGGGTTCGATGTTTAGTATAAAGGAGTTCATGTCAAAGCATATCAAACCCACTTTAATCCATTTTGGCATGATTAATAAATAATTCAATTCTATGTTGATTTATTTGATCACTTACTGATGAAGTAGAATTTCACCTCGTCAGTATGTTCCTCGTCAGTACGATGGATGACCTGGAACTCGTCAGTATGTTCCTCGTCAGTACTATGGATGACCTGGAGGTCCTGTACCAAAGAAAGCACTAAGCAGATAATGACACCAGTTTGGGGCCTACCAAGGACCCTTCGATGCTTAAATTAGCTTAAACTCTTTAGAAATATGTAATCTGTAGAGTAATTTGTGTGTGTGTTCAACATGCCCCACTTACTTGTCTCTCTTGTCTTTATATAGCCTTTGTATGAGTAAATGTTCAATTTACTGGCCTTTCTAATGTTGTACCACAACTGGAGGATTTATGGCCTAATAATGACCATTTATCCTCCGCCCTTTAACGTTTGTAACGGCCATTAAATGCGCATAATTGGACGGCAATAACGACTCTGTGCTCATTTATCATTTGGACATTAAATGCTGTTTGAAACTAATGCGTTTACGCTCATCCATACTTTTACTCGTCATTAACATGGACGGTTTGCAATATGGACGAGCTTTTTATCGCTATCCATTAGTTATGGTTGAGCTGGAGGCTCAAATGCTCATTTAATAGCCATTTAACTTCCCCATTCAATGTTCTATAACAACTGTGTAATGAACAGCTTGAGGTAGTTGTAACAGCTGTGAGCTGGTAGTTGGAAAGGTTGTACGTCCGTTACACTTGCACCATTTAAGTGAGGAATTTATATCTGAGCATTAATGTGTGTAACGGTTATCAGTGTTACTGATGACCTATTTTACTGACGGTTTGCAATCTTATAAACGACCAAATTCATTGAAGGTCTATTGATCAAATGTTACTCTTCAGTTGGCCCCTTATTCCTTAGTCATCACTTCATAGAGACGAGTAGAGGAATAATTCTGGCGGCTTTGATTGCTTTTCCTCTTTGTGTCTTGAGATTCTCGTCCCATCACATTTAATGCAAGGCAACTTTCTCGTCAACTGATTAACATGTGCCTTCTCTTCATTGGTTACGCGTGCGAAGTTTTCTTGAGCTTCCCACGCGCCTTGATTTTTGTTTTCCTTTTTAGAAAAACTTCTTGTCAGTTTTTAACCATGCGAATTTAATCATATGACTTACTCTCACTTTGAGAATTCGATTGTCATTATGATCATGTTTGTCGGTTTTTAACCTTATGAATTTAATCATATGACTTACTCTCGCTTTGAGAATTTGATTGTCATTATGATTGTACTCATCCAAATTGAACCTTATGTGATTGATGAAGCAGAAAATTGCAGCTTGTCACTGGTATGGACGATTGTCAGTACCTGTTTCGAAGAAACAATGTAAGAGGGCACCTAGGGTCTCAAGGGAGTCTCCGATGCTTAAGTCAGTTTATCTCCTTGAGAAATAGAGTAATGTAAGAGACAGTCTAAGTATAGTGTGTAAGTTCCCTGCTTACTTGTTGTTGTTTGCCTTATATAGCATGTCTGTGAATAAATGCTCAGGGCATTTATTGTGCTAGACATTGGAGGGTTTGAATAGCCTGTTGAATGCCATTATATCCTTGTTTAAAGTCAACGGTTTTACAACCATCAGCTTAGCTATTTGAGGCTGTTTGCTGAAGTCCGTAACGTTCAGACCTTGTTAAGGAAAGGATTTAAGATCGGATCTTTAATGTGTGTAACGGTTGCCAGTGTTACTGACGACTTGTTTTACTGACAGTCTACAATCTTATGGACGACCAAATTCACTGAAGGTCTGCTGATCAAATGTTAATCTTCAGTGACGATTTTACTCTTATCGAGATTTTTATCATGTACTTGGTTTTACATGTTGGACTTTCAATGACAGGCTTTCTTTTCAATTTTTTTTTTTTGTATGATAAATAATACTTTCAGATCTTTCAAGAGAACGAAATTTATTCATGTGGGGAAAAATGCCCCCCTTATTCATTCCTGCTTAGAAAACAGTTTAATGAAAGAAAATTGAAAATGCCATCTAACTAGCGATAATATCTCTTGAAGTGCTCTACATTCCATGGACAAGGTAACTGTTTGCCGTTGAGTGATTCAAGGTAACAAGTTCCTCTTCTGGAATACTTGTTAATCTTGTATGAGCCTGCGTATTTTCGTTGTCATTCTTTTGATTGGGGGAACGATCCTTCTTCTCCTTCTTTTTGTGTTGGTGCTCGTCGATTTCTTCCATCCTTCGCTTGCCATCTACTCCATTTGCTGTTAATGCATCTTCTCTGTTTATGTACTTTTGGGCTTTGAACATGAAGTCTGTCATTGTAGTTGGCAGAGTCTTCCCTAGAGAGAAGACGAGGTCAGGATGGTTCAACCCTGCTTGGAAGGTCGTCATTATCACCTGATCGTTTGCCTCATCAATTTCTAACACTGCTTTGTTGAAGCGTTTTACATACTCTCTCAGGGTTTCCCCTTCCTGTTGCTTCACAGTTAGCAGGTATGAGGTGAACCTCTTATGGCATCTGCCCCCAATGAAATGGCGGACAAAAGAGTCACTCAGCTGCTCAAAGTTCGCGATAGATGCCGCGGATAGCATGCTAAACCACACCCTTGCTACTCCTCTGAGGGTTGCTGGGAATGATCTGCAAATTACCTTATTTGGGGTTTGCTGGAGGTTTAATATTGTCTTGAATGCCCCTATGTGATCTAGGGGATCCTTAGTGCCATCATAAACCTCTAGTTGTGGGAGACGAAATTTGGGAGGTAAGCGGCACTCCAAAACGTTGGCAGTGAAGGGTGAGTCTGTCCTCTTGATCATGCCATCAAGATTTATCATTGTCTTTCCCCTTTATGGCATTCTTGATTTCGTCTAACTCCTTCCTCATGTTTTTCATCATCTGAGCATTGCCATGAGTCGATTGTGCGGTGTGCTTAGAAGTTTCTCTTCTACTATTTCCTAGACTATGGGCTTTGTTGTCATTGTCATTGCGATTACACCGTGACTGTGACATATTTATGCCCTTTGAACGCACTCTCCGCTTCAAGTCTTCATTTTGTTTCTTCAATTCTTGCACATTGGCTATTAGTGCTTGGATTTATTGAGCCATCACCACCAAGTTCGGCAGCGCAATTGTGGTAGAGTCCATCGGCTCTAAGGAACTTAGTCAGTAGAGAATTCAATGGCTTATTGATTGATAGCCTGTTGTCCCCACAAATGACGCCAAACTGATGAAGCGGAATTTCACCTCGTCAGTACGATGGACGACCTGGAGCTCGTTAGTATGTTCCTCATCAGTACTATGGACAACCTGGAGTTCCTGTACCAAAGAAAGCACTAAGCCGATAATGACACCGGTTTGAGGCTTGCCAAGGACCCTCCGATACTTAAATTAGCTTAGACTCTTTAGAAATCTATAATCTGTAGAGTAATTTGTGTGTGTGTTCAACATGCCCCACTTACTTTTCTCTCCTGGCTTTATATAGCCTTTGTATGAGTAAATGCTCAATTTACTGGCCTTTCTAATGTTGTACCACAGCTGGAGGATTTATGGCCTAATAATGACCATTTATCCTCAGCCCTTTAACTTCTGTAACGACCATTAGACATTAAATGTTGTCTGGAACTAATGCGTTTATGCTTGTCCATACTTTTACTTGTCATTAACATGGACGGTTTGCAATATGGACGAGCTTTTTATCGCTATCCATTAGTTATGGTTGAGCTAGAGGCTTAAATGCTCATTTGATAGCCATTTAACTTCCCCATTCAATGTTCTGTAACAGCTGTGTAATGATCAGCTTGAGGTAGTTGTAACAGCTGTGAGCTGGTGGCTGGAAAGGCTATACGTCCGTTACACTTGCACCATTTAAGTGAGGAATTTATATCTGAGCATTAATGTGTGTAACGGTCGTCAATGTTACTGATGACCTATTTTACTGACGGTCTGCAATCTTGTAGACAACCAAATTCACTAAAGTTCTGCTGATCAAATGTTACTCTTCACTCACAATCTACTTAAAATGACGCTATTCATTATTCATGTCAATGTGAGTTTACCCGTTTTGACACAACCTAGCTTTATTCATAAATAAATGTAACTTTTATCCAATGTGAATTATAGATTGATTAATTAAAAGAATATTCATACATTCTCCATTAAAATCCTAACATCTTTAACCCTTTTACTAAAAACAAATTAAAAAAAAAAAAAAAAAAAACTCTCATTTTATATTGTCTTTCTTATATGGTATATTTTTAAATTAAGTCAATTTAGGTAGAATTTGTTGAAAAAAGAAATTGTATATTATTAGTACTTTAATTGATATTATTATGAAATAAATTTTGTGTAGAATTTATTTGTTATTTATAATTATTATAATTAATGTGCTTAAAAATATAAATAAATATGTTAATATTTTTGGCTCACATTTGTTTTAGTGGGTTGTGTTGAAATAGGTTGTACTTATGTCAACTTAATATAATGTTTTGAGTAAGGCTTTTGATAGGGTAAAGTAGGGTTTCTTGGAAAATATTATGCATAAAATGGGCTTCAATAGTAGATGGGTTAACCTCATGATTCAGTGTGTTACATCTGTTACCTACTCTATAAAGATTAATGACAAACCCCGAGGCCACATCACCCCTACTCGGGGATTGAGGCAAGGGGACCCCATATCCTTTTCTTTTCTTTTTTTCTTTTTTTTGTGTGTGTGTGCGCAGAGGGACTTCGGCTCTACTTCATAAAGCCACAAGCACTGGTGCTCTTCGAGGTGTTGCTGCCTGCCCACAAGGCCCACGTATCTCACACCTTTTCTTCGCCGATGATAGTATCATCTTCTGCCAAGCAAACTTAGAAGAATGCAGCCACCTTGCATATATCCTGGAAACCTATGAACTTGCTTCAGGATAGCAACTAAATAGGGAGAAAAATTCTCTTTTTTTTAGTCAAAACACACCACATGCACTACAAGAAGACATCAAAACTATGTTTGGGGCAGAGGTAATCTAGTAGCATGAGACTTATCTAGGCCTCCCATCTCTTGTTGGCCACTCTAAGGTGAACACTTTCCATGCACTAAAGGGAAAGCTTGACTAGAAACTATCAGGTTGGAAGGAAAAAAATGCTCTCTCAAGCAGGGAAGGAAATTCTTATTAAAGCAGTGGCATAGGCTATACCCACTTACATCATGAGTGTCTTCAAACTCCCTGACACACTCTGTGATGACTTAATTGGCATGGTTCGTCGGTTTTGGTGGGGACAATCAAATGGAAAGAACAAGATAGCATGGCTTAGCTGGAACAAAATATGCACTCCAAAACAAGATGGTGGACTTGGCTTTCATGATCTACCAGCCTTTAACTTAGCACTTTTGGCAAAACAAGGCTGGTTATTGCAAACAAACACGCACTCCCTGGTGCATCGCGTCCTCTAAGCACGTTATTTTCCAAACAGTGACTTCCTCCATGCTGAACTAGGACCAAAGCCATCGTATGCATGGCGTAGCATTATGGCGGCTCAAAATATTGTCAAGGTAGGTTGTTGATGGCAGGTCAGAGATGGAGCATCCATCAACATTTGGAAGGATGAGTGGCTGCCTCAACCGTCCACCTTAATGATCACCTCTCCACCATGCGGCATCCTACCCGAAAGCTCCACTATCAGCATTCTTATAGATAACACGGTGGGTGAATGGAAACATAACTTGATCAATGCAACCTTCCTCCTCCATGATGCCAACAAAATTCTAAGCATCCCCATTAACAAAAATCGGAATCGAGATTGATAGGTCTAGGCTTACACGCCTAAAGGAACCTTCACTGTGAATAGTGCCTACAAGCTCGCCCTTTCTCTGAATTCGCAAAGCACCATCGGTTCCCCCTCCACTAGCCGTGATCTAAGCCCATTTTGGAAAAATATTTGGAGTTTGCATGCTCCAAATAAAATCAAGACCTTCACTTGGCGAGCATGCCGTAATATCCTCCCCACCAAGGAGAATCTTTGTTATAGAAAGGTGCTTGATGAGCCCCTCTGTGAAGCTTGTGGATTAGAGACGGAGACTACAACCCACTTGTTCTGGGAGTGCACAAAAGCCGTCGAACTATGGGCTATCTCGGGCATCCCTTTCGACATGTGTGGAATCCGTTTCCATGATTTTGTGGATTGGCTTTGGTACCTCATCTACATGCAGCACGTTGGAAATGATATTCTTGAACTCATTACCACCATCACTTGGTGCATGTGGTTTAATAGAAACAAAGTACATGTAGGACAGCCAAGACAAAAGAGTAATGAAATTCTCCACAAAGCTCGCGGCTTGCTTTGCGAATTCCAGCTCGCGCATCATCGCCCACCGCAACACAGGGACGCCATAGACCCACGCTGGATTCCATCATCTCCACTGTGGTACAAGGTCAACGTGGACGCTGCTGTCTTCGACCAGCTCAACTCTGTGGGAGTAGGGGTCTTAATTCAGGACCACGAAGGATCGATGGTTACTGCCATGAGCAAACACCTTCCCTTACCTCTAGGTCCGTTTGAAGCAGAAGGGAAAGCAATGGATGAAGCTGTCACCTTTGCATGGGATATTGGAGTTAGAGATGTTGTCTTTGAGATTGACTCACGGATAGTTTTCGACGCCCTTAGTAGAACGATCACTCCCCCAATAGCCATCGCAAACCTTATTGATGTTATTCACCATAAGCTGCACTCCTTCAGAGCCACTTGATTTCTCCACGTACTGAGACACAACAACAAACCAACTCATACTCTGGCAAGACATGCCGAAGGAATTTGGATTGAGGAAAATCCATCCATTATTGAGTCCCTTGTGATTCAAGATGTTATGTATTTATCTTCATCTTAATAAAGTTATCATACTTCTCATAAAAAAAAAAAAAAAAAACTTAATATAATGTTTTTATTAAACAGATTAAAATGAGTTGTGCATGCCTTTCAAAAAAAAAAAAAAAAAAGAGTTGTGCATGTGTCAATCCAAAATTAAATGTTCATTAAGCATGTTACACGCGTTGTGTTATGTCACAACCCATTTAATAAAAGACCTTATGTTAAAGTTGAGGTATTCTGACACAAATATTAAATCCACGTAGTGTCCCTCTCTCAACATCAGTCTTAGTCTTCCCTTAAAAAAAAACCATCAGTCTTAGGGTCCGTTTGGATACAGCTGAAAACTGAAAACTGAAACTGAAAACTGAAAAACACTGTAGCGAAATAATTTTTAAATGTGTGAATAGTATCGTGGGACCCATTTTTAATGAAAAAGTTACTGAAAAGTGAAATTTGTGGGTCCGTGAACAGTACACGATGTGCTGTGATTGGTCAAAAAAATTTGAAAAGTCAAAGTTTGCGGCTACTGTTCATTAAACAGTGCATGAACAGTAGCCGCAACACCCAAAACGCCCCAAAACGCGTGAAAAAAAAAAAAAAAAAAAAAAAAAACGCAAACGCAGGATTGGGCAGAAAACGCCCAATCCAAACGCACTCTTAGTCTTTACTATGCTATTTCTTAGTTCCGTGTAACTGATGTAAGGGAATGAAGTATAAGAATGATGTTACAATTCAAAAGAAATGATATCACAGTTCAAAGAAGATTTGTCACATCTGAATGACTTAAAGACATATTCAGTATGGGATTAACACATACCAATACAGGCCAATCAAATGCAATCCACACTCCTAAAAAAAATGCAATCCACACAAAATTTATGTATATATCACAAATGCAACATGGAGAAAAGGCCAGTATACTTATATTTTCCTATCAATACAGATAGACAGTAACTCCTTTTTTTTTCCCCTCACATCAACTGGTATCAAATAGCTCAATTGAAAAAGTTTTTAGGGTCTGTTTGGATACCACTTATTATTAAAAACTGAAAATTGAAAACACTGTAACAAAATAATTTTTAAATATGTGAATAGTGCAATGAGACCCATTTTTAATGAAAATTTTGCTGAAAAAAGAAGTTTGTGGGTCCCATGAACAATGCACGGGACCCATGTGCAAAACACTGGACACGCAAACGTGGGACGTTTGCCGCTATCTAAACGTTCACTTATTGTTAAAAAAAAAAAAAAAAATCTTTGGTAGTACGAAATATATCAAGAAGTTTCTAAAATCTTTTTTTTTTTTTTTGGTCATGTCATAAATTGTTGGAAATAATTGTATTGTTGCCTTTACAACAAAGACCAATTCGAGACTTTGGCTTAAAGAACAAAGACCCGAATTTTTATAGTTCAATTCTCACGACAGATTGTCAATGCTGGAGTTTGTGAGTAATTGCAGACGTAGTAATTTTAGTTTTATACTTATATTTTATTACTAGCTTTATCGTCTAATAATATTGTTAACAAAATTAATTAATGTTTTTCACTCATTTTCAACTATTTTCCCCTTAAAAATAATCCCTTGTGTGCGAGAAGTATGCCTATAAAGTACAAACCCAGTTTCTTCTAAACAAAAAAAGTACAAACCCAGTTATTAAAATGTAAGATGACCTGGTGCGTGGAAAAGCAGCTGTCACTAATTGAGGCATGATTGAGTCAATGTGTATAAATATTGAGCCTGGTAAAATTCGATCTGCCTTTGATAACTTGACCCGAACCCGGAGAAAATGCCCATGTGCAACTTGCACATGGGCTTAACGTTGCTAATGCTTTTTTTTTTTTTTTTTTTTAACTAGACATGATTTTTTTTTTTCTTGCACATAATTTTTATTTTTTAATATAATTTGGGTCATTGTTTTTTTTTTTTTTTGGTTGCTTGTCACTTTTTTTTTTTTTTTAATTGTGCATCATTTTTTAACAAGGGTATATAAGTAAATTTATACAAATTCACTTTTTCTATCTATCCACTTTTTCACTTTCAACCAAACAAAAAGGAGGGAAATTTAAATTTTTTCTATCCTCTTCCCATTTTTTATCCTCTCATTTTTTCACCCCTTCAACTAAACGGAACTTAAATGTTCATATGAACTTCTTCTTTTTTTAATTTTATAAAGTAACAATCTCTTAGCTTACGTTAGTATTTTTATTTTTTTGGGATAAACAATTATTCTACACTATCTATTTCCTAATAATAAAGTAACAAATTTAAAAGTATTATTTTTTCTTCTAAATTTTTTTTGGTTGGATAAAGTAACAAAAAAAATTAATATGTATTAACTTTAACTTAAACTAAAAAAAAAAAAAACTAATAATAATCTAATAACATTAACTTTTTTTTTTGGATAAAGTAAAAAAGAAAAAAAGAAAAAAAACTAATATGTAATTAACCTAAACTTCTTGATTAGGTAAACTCCTTTTTCTTTTTGTTCATATCAAGTTATCAACTTTTGTACAACTTAAAATTATCTAATACAGTATAAAAGTGGGGGTATATATACGGTTTTGGTGTATTTTTCCCTTTTCCCACTATACGGTTTCTTGATGTATTCTTTCCTTCTCATACTTACCTTACCTATGAAACTTACATGTATGTATTTGCCTTCTTCTTTTTGTTTTTTCATAAAATTCCCTCCTTAATTTTTTTCTTCAACAAATTGAATATGTTTTGCGTGCGGGTTGCCTTTTGTTTAAGTTATTTTTGTTAACTTTGATTATATTTATATGCTTATTATGGTCTTCAGAATCAATGGTATATTTTCCATGAGAACTAACAAATTAATTTTAACAAAAATCTTATTCGATTTTTGAAAGATTTGTTATTTTATATATATATATATATATGAAATACTAACAAGAGCTTTATGGTACTGTCACTAATTTTTCCAATATGTATAGATCCCACAGGTAGCCATGAGACCAAGATTTGAGCATCCAAAACCATGATAATTGATGAGTCAGAAATTTACGGTCGTCATTAAGCAAAGATCGTCATTAACCCAGAGAAGATGGTGCGCATTTATTACGCTTATTGATGACCAAACGTAACGGACGGAGCAACGATCACAGAATGAGCTGTGAACTTCAGACAAAGATTTCGTAACGCACTAGCCATTGAGCATAAATGCAGCACATCATTGCCCATTAATGAGGCACACAACTATAAAAGAGAAGGTAACATAAGTTAAAGGTACACACAAATAC
This sequence comes from Quercus tomentella, assembly GCA_028535165.1. NCBI lineage: Eukaryota > Viridiplantae > Streptophyta > Magnoliopsida > Fagales > Fagaceae > Quercus > Quercus tomentella. The sequence continues at coordinate 35,947,746 of JAPQVY010000144.1, read as the reverse complement.
TCTACTCAACCACTCTCTACTCATTTTCTCTTTGGAATCCTTCTCCCTTACTGACTTAAGCATTGGAGGCGGTTTGGCTGACACCACACCGGCGTGTTACTCTTCCACCTAGTTCATTTTGCAGGTTTTCCTTCAACAGAGATAACCCCATCTACAGCATCGTCCATCAGCTACGACGAGGAGCTCAATTGTTGATTTTTTGCATCATCAGTTTAGCGCCGTCAGTGAGAACACTAATCATTCAAGCCATCTTTCCCAATGACAAAAGAGTTCCTCGGAGTATGAGATGGAAGCAGAGGCCACACCTCAGCTAGATGCTATGCAACAACAACAAATCCAAACCTTTTTGGCCAATTTGGAAGAACAGCGAAAGACAATGGAATCCCAAAACCCAGAACGTCGGCGAACAGGTGAAAACCAAAATAAAGAAGAGTCAAACTCTCAAGCCAACAAACGAGACAAGACCTCAGGAGAAGACTCCACCATGGTCTAGAATGAACTTCGCAACATGAGGAAGGAGATGGACGAACTAAATAGTGCTATGAAGACAAAGGTGGAGAGAATCTGGATGAGATGATTCGAAGGACGAACTCACCATTCACTAATAAAGTATTGAACTGTCTCCTCCCACCAAAGTTCCATCTCCCACAGTTGGAGTCGTATGACGGTTCCAAGGATCCCTTGGATCACATCGAATCATTCAAGACGCCGATACTGTTGTAGATGACCCCAGGCGAGGTGATGTGTAGGGCATTCCTAACAACACTGAAAGGAGCAGCCAAGGTATGGTTCATCAAGATACCCCCATGAACTATTGCAAATTTTGAACAACTCAGTAAGGGTTTTATTCATCATTTCATTGGGGGGCAAAGACATAAAAAGCCAACTAGCCATCTTCTCAACATTCAACAAGCAGAAGGAGAATCACTAAGATAGTACGTCGCTTGATTCAATAAGGAGTTGCTGCAGGTAGATGAAGTTGAAGATCTTAACAACCTTCCAAGCAGGGTTGTTGCCAGGAGATTTCTTCTTCTCAATCACTAAAAGTCCACAAAAAACAGTCGTGGAGTTGCTCCATAAAGCTCAGAAGTACATGAATGCAGAAAATGCGATGTTTGCAAAAGAAATGAAAGGAAAAAGGAAGAGAGACGAAGGAACAAATAGCAATCGCGATAAGAAAAAGGAGACACGAAGTGTTGGGCAGACCTCAGGGAAAAAGAAGGAACTTCTAGACTGGAAACCCAAGTTCACTAACTTCACTTCTCTAATAATGCCAATTGAGCAGGTCCTTATGCATATAAGAGACAATCCCTCCCTACAATGGCCGAAGCCAATTAGCACTCCAATAGAAAGAAGAGATAAGAGCAAGTACTATAGGTTCCACCAGGATCACGGGCATCGCACCGATGAGTGTATGCATTTGAAAGACCAGGTGGAGACTTTAATCCGGCAAAGGAAGTTACAGAAGGACGTCAAGAAGACGGAGCCCCACAAATACCAATGGAAGGACGATCAGGACAGAACTCAGAGAGTAGGAGATAGCAAACCTCCTGCAGGAGAGATAAAGATGATCTCGGGAGGACTAACAGCAAGCAGAACACTGAAGTCCCTAAAAAAAGCCTATGGGAAAGAAATAAACAGTGTCCATTCGCGGCTCCTTCTAATGAGGATGCCAAAGAATGACAAACCTGATATTGTTTTCTCAGAAAGAGACGGTCGCAACATTAGGCAACCCCATGACGATCCACTGGTAATCATGCTCAGAGTAGAAGAATTCAACATCCACCAGGTGCTCATTGACAACGGAAGCTTAGTAGATATCATCTACTTACCTGTGTTTCAACAGATGAAACTGGATAAGAAAAGGATTAGGCTTTTCACCTCTCCTCTAGTAAGCTTCACTAGGGACAGAATCATCCCTAGGAGCATCATCACTTTAACCGTAATTGCAGGAACTTATCCAGCACAGGTCACTAAGGAAATTGATTTCCTCATAGCCGATTGCCCTTCAACATACAACATCATCTTGGGAAGACCTGCACTTAACAGACTAAGAGCAGCAACATCAACATATTACTTGAAGGTGAAGTTTCCATCAACCCATGGGGTAGGAGAAATTAGAGGAAATCTAGTTCTAGCAAGGGAGTGCTACCAAGCTGCCCTAGCATTTGGAAAGAACCACACATGGGTGATCAATGAACCAGAACCCATTCCCGAACCATTAGAAACACCACAAGAAGTTAAGACCGTCTCAGGAAATTCGACGAAGGTATTGAAGATTGGAACAACACTCCTAACTTCAGAGAAAGACAAGTAATCACATTCTTAAGAGCAAACCAAGATGTTTTCGCCTGGAAACACAAGGATATGCCCATGATTGATAGGAAGATCATATAGCATTGTCTCAACGTCAACCTAGAATGTAAGCCTATATAGCAGAAGCGAAGAACCAGGGCGCAATAAAGCTGTAATCGAAGAAGTAGAGAAGTTATTAAAAACCGATTTCATTAGGGAGGTCTTTTATCCAGATTGGCTAGCAAACGTGGTCATGGTAAAGAAGAGTAATGAAAAGTGGAGAATGTGCGTTGATTTCACAGACTTGAACAAAGCCTGCCCAAAAGATAGCTTCCCATTGCTGAGGATTGATCAGCTGGTAGACTCAACTGCTGGACACAAGCTTTTAAGTTTCATGGACGCATTTTTGGATACAACCAGATTCTTATAGATGAAGACGATCAAGAGAAGACCTTGTTTGTTACCAGCCAAAGGTTGTACTGCTACAAAGTTATGCCCTTTGGACTGAAGAACGCAGGAGCCACCTACCAAAAATTGGTGAACCGCATGTTCTCTAACCAGATTGGAAGGAATGTGGAGGTATATGTAGACGATATGCTGGTGAAAAGCAAGGACGAAGCCAACCACTTGGACGATCTCAAAGAAACCTTCAGCACACTACGTAAGTACAACATGAAATTAAACCTTGCAAAATGTGTTTTTGCTGTTGCTTTAGGAAAATTCTTGGGATTCATGGTGTCCCAACGAGGAATAGAGGCAAATCCAGAAAAAGTAAAAGCGATAATCGAGGTCAAATCACCAAAAACTGTGAAGAGGGTGTAGAGCTTGACAGGAAAAGTTGCAGCCCTAAACAAATTCATTTTTGGGGCAACAGACAAGTGCATGTCATTCTTCAAGGTATTGAAAAAAGCCTTTCAGTGGAATGACGAATGTGAGCAAGCCCTTGCCAAGTTAAATGAGTATTTGACGAAGCCACCTCTATTAAGCCCCTCGGTGATGGGAGAGAAGTTATTCCTCTACTTAGCAATATCTAACACTACAGTAAGTTTGGCATTGATCAAAGAAGAAGGGAACATCTAGAAGCTAGTTTATTATACTAGCCAAGCATTCCAAGAAGTAGAAGCAAGCTATCCAAGGATGGAGAAGATAGCTTTCGTGTTATTGGTCGCTTTTAGAAAGCTTCGTCCTTATTTCCAAGCACACCCCTTCGTCGTCATGATAGACCAGCCCATAAGAAAGACGATGAACAAGATAAATGCAGCAGGATGACTCATTCAGTGGGCGATTGAGTTGGGCCAATTTGACATTGAATATCGGCCCCGAGCAACAATCAAAGCCCAAGTGCTCACAGACTTCATTGTCGAATTCACATACCCCTATATGGAAGAAGAACCTCCTATGGAAGCATGGATGGTCCAAACAGATGGGTCTGCCATGAAGAAAGTGGAAGGAGCAGGAGTAGTGCTCATCTCCCCAGAAAACAAAACCTTGAAGTATGCAGTTAGAGTGCAGTTCCCAGCAACGAATAACGAGGCAGAGTACGAAGCATTGCTAACAGGGCTAAGTCTAGCAAAAGCTCTAGGAGTAAAGAGCCTTATCGTCCAAGTTGATTCTCAGCAAATGATAGGACAAGTGAAGGGAGATTATGAAGCCAAAGAAGAAAGGATGCAGAAGTACTTGAAGATCTTCCAACGACACTCACAACACTTCGACAGCCTAGACTTCATGCAAATCCCAATAGCCAAAAATGCAGAAGCTGACTTCCTAGCAAAATTGGCCTCGTCGGACGACTACAATGCAACCTCCGAACTATGTATAGAGATAAGGGGGCAGCCAAGCAAAAAAGGTGAGCAAGTTCTGAAGATAAAAGAGCAAGACGAGTGGATGACTCCAATCGTCTATTATTTGAAAAAAGGATGGCTCCTTAAAGATAAGACAGAAGCAAGGAAGATGCAGATCAGAGCAGCTCACTTCGTCCTTATTGAAAACGTGTTATACAGACGAGGATATTCACTCCCATATCTAAGATGTGCTAGCTCAGAAGAAGCAGATTATGTGCTCCGCGAGATACATGCTGGAATCTGTGGAAATCACGCTGGAGCAAGATCCTTAGCAAAAAAGGTGCTCAGAGTAGAATATTACTGGCCAACACTACAGAAAGACGCATACGACATCGTCAGAGTATGCGATAAGTGTCAAGTTTTCGCAAATGTCCAGACGAGACCAGGAGAGATGATAACACCAATATCCTCACCATGGCCCTTCGCCCAATGGGGAATTGACATTATGGGTCCATTCTCTTTAGGGAAAAAGCAACTCAGATTTCTGATCGTCGCAATTGATTACTTCACAAAATGGGTAGAAGCAGAACTAGTGATGACGATAACAAAGGCTAAATTCACAAGCTTTGTGTGGAAAGACTACAGGTTTGGAGTCCCACATGTCATAATATCAAACAATGGAAAGCAGTTTGACAATGCCAAGTTTCGAAAATTTTGCCAAGACTTAGGAGTCAAGAATCACTACTCTTCTCCAAGACACCCTCAGGCCAACGGCCAGACAGAAGTGACGAACAAAAGCTTGCTTAAAATTATCAAAACTAGGCTTGAGGGGGCAAAGGGGGCATGGCCTAAAGAACTACAAAATGTCCTCTGGGCATATAGAGCGACCACAAGGGTTTCAATAGGAGAAACACCATTTAGACTGACATTTGGCACTGAGGCCATCATACCAGTAGAAGTAAGACTAACGAGCTTCCGAGTTAAAACTTATGAAGACTAGAAGAACCAGCAAGAGCTTAACAGCCATTTGGACCTAATTGATGAAGTTAGAGAAGAAGCTATGAAGCGAATGGCCAAATACAAGGAAGCAATGGTCAGATATTATAACAGAAATGTTAAGGTAAAAAGGTTCAACATAGGAGACCTCGTCCTTAGAAAAGTATCATAGGCAACAAAGGACCATCTCAAGGAAAACTAGGACCAACCTAGGAAGGCCCCTACGAAGTAATCCGTCATTCCAAGGAAGGCTCCTACTACCTAAAATCTCTAGACAGCCAGGAACTGCGTTGACCATGAAACATAGAACACTTGAAGAAATACTACCAGTAAGGAATGTTTTACATTTCAAGTTACCTAATCTTCATATCAGTATGTATGGCAGTTATTACTTTCGCCATTCATAGATCAATAATACATGAAAGCATGATCCATGCGTATTTATCAATGATTATTCATGAGTTATTTGTCAACGAAAATATGTGTAACACTTAGGAGCCATCCTTGGGAGACGTCTCAAGGACCTCCGTCATTAAAATTCTAAATCAAAAGCTGTTCACACACAGCCATCAGAGTCGACTAAATCAGAGTTATTTAAACACAACCAATGTGATCGTCATTCAAGCACGAATAGACAAAAAATGGTTATCCTAAAGACGCTCCAATACCACGGCTCTAAGCCACGAGTACGACGCAAAATCATCATTTAAACATGACTCAATAAAAAACTGTTCAAACACAGCAAAAAAATACTAAGTTGTTCAAACACAACTAATATCATCATTCAAAAATGACTCAATAAAAACTGTTCAAACATAGCAAAAAAATACTAAGTTGTTCAAACACAACTAATATCGTCATTCAAACATGACTCAATAGAAAGCTGTTCAAACACAGCCAAAAAATACTAAGTTGTTTAAACACAACTAATATCGTCATTCAAACATGACTCAATAGAAAACTGTTCAAACACAGCCAAAAAATACTAAGTTGTTCAAACACAACTAAAATCGTCATTTAGACATGACTAAATAAAAAGTTGTTCAAAAATAGCTAAAAAATACTAAGTTATTTAAACACAACTAATATCGTCATTCAAACATGACTCAATAAAAAGTTGTTCAAACACAGCTAAAAAATACTAAGTTGTTCAAACACAACTAATATTGTTACACCCCAAATGTTTCTCTAAATATATGTGTATATTTTTTAGTGAGGGCATTTTTTGTAAAATTGTCAACAAGATATTTCTTATGTGTGGTCCATAATCTCCCCATCTATCACCACATGTGAACCCCCCCCCCCCCCCCTCTTTTTTCATTCTCACAGCTACTCTCTCCCTCCTTTCTCTTATTCCCTCTTCTTCTCCCTCCCTCAAGACCGAATCTTCAAGCCCCATGTCTCCTTCATCATTTTTCCTTTCTTAAATCAAGACCTCCAAGAAAGTGAGGAGTTCTCTCCATTAGTCTTCCTAGTAACCAAACTCCATGAGATTTTGAAGTGGATCAAACCTAAGGTTCCAAGGTACTTGATGATGGACCTAGTGATGAGATTGGTTGATTTCATGGTGCCCAGTTGAGGTAAAATTGGTTGGCATCCTGAGGTAAGTAGCTTTTAATGGGATTTTTGAAAAATAACCATATTGCATAAATGTTGTTTTTGGGTTAGACACGCTTTTGGAAACTACCTATGGAAACTATATTTTCCTAAAAAAAACTATTGTGTCGTAACCTTAATATATATATATATATATATATATATATATATATATATATATATATATATATTTATATATGATTATATATATGAAAATGCATCATATTTGGTATTGCATTTGAGGAAATGCATGGATTGTTGACATGGAAAATATGAGCATCTTTGACTTAATCCTATGATAAGGAATTCATGGACTTTATGGTATATTGGAAACTTAAAGGTGCTTATTTATCTTGTCTTGTATTATTTGGGAAATATTGATGCAAAGCATTAATGTAACACCCCAAATGTTTCTCTAAATATATGTGTATATTTTTTAGTGAAGGCATTTTTGTAAAATTGTCAACAAGATATTTCTTATGTGTGGTCCATAATCTCCCCATCTATCACCACACATGAAACCCCCCCCCCCCCCCTTCTTTTCATTCTCATGGCTAATCTCTCCCTCATTTCTCTTATTCCCTAAGTGAGGAGTTCTCTCCATTAGTCCTCCTAGTAACCAAATTCCATGAGATTTTGAAGTGGATCAAACCCAAGGTTCCAAGGTACTTGATGATGGACCTAGTGATGAGATTGGTTGATTTCATGGTGCCCGGTTGAGGTAAAATTGGTTGGCATCCCGAGGTAAGTAGCTTTTAATGGGATTTTTGAAAAATAACCATATTGCATAAATGTTGTTTTTGGGTTAGACACGCTTTTGGAAACTGCCTATGTAAACTATATTTTCCTAAAAAAAAATATATTGTGTCGTAACCTTAATATATATATGATTATATATATGAAAATGTATCATATTTGGTATTGCATTTGGGGAAATGCATGGATTGTTGACATGGAAAATATGAGCATCTTTGACTTAATCCTATGATAAGGAATTCATGCACTTTATGGTATATTGGAAACTTAAAGGTGCTTATTTATCTTGTCTTGTATTATTTGGGAAATATTGATGCAAAACATTTTTGACAAGAAACACTTTTGAGAATATTGTGGATATTTGGTTGTTGTAATACCTTATGAAACTACTTGGAAGTAAACTATGTATTTTGAATACATTGAACTTGTGAGCTTTTGATAGGGCTTTGCCCTTGTGCTATGATGTTGGTGATTACCCCATCTTGGTGACAACAAGCCAAGTTGGAGACTCACACTTTGCATGACATGGGTAAATCCTTGAGTGTGTGGGTGAGGTCACTGCCTATAGGGCCAAAAGACCACATGCAAAAGGGGTATTGTGCGACACGTCATTCCCTGCTGCCTATGGGGGGAAGAGGTAAATCCTTGAGTGTGTGGGTGAGGCTAGGCAGGGCCAAGAGACCACATGCAAAAGAGGTACTACAAGACGTGTTATTCCCTGCTGCCCATGGAGGGGATAGGTAAATCCTTAAGGGTGTGGGTGAGGTTTGGTAGGGCCAATAGACCACATGCCAAACGAGGTACATATCATGCTAGTGTGTTTGGGCTCTAACTTGTTTGTGGCGGTATGATGTCTGGGTGATATCTCTGTCCTTATTGGTCCTTGTTGCGTCTTGGGTGAGGTTTTCTAGTTTTGAAATGGTATTAGATATTTTTATGGCTCACAGTGAATGGATGTAGTTTCATAGTTATTTTTGGAAGCTTGGTACTAAACTATTCCTATCATTCTTGTCATGAGTTAATGAAATTGTTTTTGCATAAATTAATTGGAAATTCCCAAATTATAACATGTTTTGTAAAATGTTCATTATCATGAAACTTGCATTTCCCCCACCCCCATTAAATATGCTACTTACTGGACTCTGTCTCATTCTATTATTTTATAAACTTTTCAGAGTAGGCAACAATCTTTTGAGACAGCTTTTTGGTGGCTAAGCTGAACTTTTGTAATGGAGACACTAGATGATGTACACCTTAGAATAGGCTTGACTCATTCTTTTGTATGTTATAGTGGTTGTGACTTTATTTCCCACTGATGGGACAAGCTGTTGATATGTAATTGTTTATTCAGACCTCTATTCTTTTGTGGCTAATGGTCCTTGTAATTAATGCTTAGAGCTATGATTTACTTTGAGAGTATATTCAATGGAATCGTTATAATAATTCTTGATGTTGGTACTTGATATGATTTATGTGGATTGAATTGTCAAAAATGAAAAATCTACAGGTACTTTGAGACGTCTTTCTCATGCTTTGGACCCTTTGGGGTTTGGGGCGTGACAAATATCGTCATTCAAACATGACTCAATAGAAAGCTGTTCAAACATAGCTAAAAAATACTAAGTTGTTCAAACACAACTAATATTTTCATTCACAACTCAATGAAAACTGTTCAAACACGGCTAAGGAGTACTAAGTTCGTCATCTAGACAGGCTGGTCAAAATGCAACTTAAGTACTAAGGTGTTCAAACATGATCAAAATCATCATTCACATATAATTGTTCCAACATAGCCAAAAACAGAGAGCTATTCAAACGTGAGCTAAGTATAAAAAGTTGCTTTAGCACATCATCATAAAAGGTCGTCCAAGCACAACCAAACATAAAAAGAGTTGTCTACTGCAACCAACCTACCTATCATTGTTAGAATGATTGTTTAATTGCCCAAAACAACGGGCCCAAAGAAAAATATTGTTCTTGCCTTGCAATAAAAAAAAAGGGGGAAAGAAAAAAGGAAAGGAAAAAACATAAAGATTACTGTTCGTCAAGGACAGGGTCTGCAAGGATTGTAATATTGGCCTCCTCTGTTACTTCAGCAACGTCTGTGGCTCCCTCCGTCACATTCTCCGTTGTAACCTCAGATGGACGATTAGACATAAGTTCCTTCTCAACGTCATCCATGGCCAAGTCAGAGAGGTCCAAGCTAGGGTGATGCTTTGCCATCCACTTCACAAGAAGATCAAAGCCCTCCATGTAGTACTTGCACAACTAATCGGAATTATCGTCAGAGTCTTTGAAGTCCTGTACTGCCGTGGCCCTAACTATCTGCAGTTTCAGCTCCAGGTCACCAATCTGCTTGTCCTTCAGCTTGCAGAAGTCTTTCTCCATCTGTAGGCTTTTCTCCAAGGTTGCCACACGCTCCTTGTCATTTTCAGCTTCAGTAGTGAGAATAGCAACCTTGTTCTTAAGCGTCTTGTTCTCAGGGGATAAAAACTTGACCAAAGGCTCAGACGTGGCCATCTTCTTTTCTAAGTCCAAGAGCCTTCCCGAGACGAACAGAGACTCCCCCAAAGCCCACAAAAAATCTCCCTTAGTAGAAATAAAGCAAAGGAAAAGAAGAAGTAAATATGACCTACAACACTTACTTGCACAAGCTTTTGAATATGAGAAGACATCATCTCGCTGGACGACTTCACCATTAGAGGGCTTAGGTCATCCACGGAGAGCGCCTCATGAGCCTTCAGAGCAGCCGTGTCAGCATCATCCCAGAAGGTAGGAAGAAAAGATTTACCACCAACCTTCGTCTTCTTCCTAGCCTCCTTTCTAGCAGTGGCAATTACCTTTAGAGACGAAGTGGGAGAGGCAAGGCGCTTGGCAGGCGAATGGGTAGTAGAAGGAGTGATCACAGATTCTTTCTTAGAAACGTTACTCGTTTTTTTCTTGGACCTAAGACCACTGACGATGCCACCTTTGGCCTTCTTTTCTTGGGCCTCAGCTAATTTCTGCTTACTAAACCTAGTCGTCATTCCTAGAAGAAAGAAGATAATATATATATATATATAATAAAAAAAAGAGATAGAAGCTCAAGATTTCAGGAAAGGGAAGGAAGTGCTTACTCTTCTTTACAACTTCCAAATTCTTCCGAACCTTAGTAGACGGTTCCGAACCCAAAAAGTGAAGAAATAGAGATTGAGGGGAAACGAGCTCGTCAAAATCTTTGACGGGCTCCAAGTACTCCTTCACTCTTTCAGCTCCATGTTGATACATTTTCTTTAGACGAGGACGCTGGGAAACTGCAAACAGAAAAACAAGTAAGTCATCTATCATCATCACTCATAAAGAAAGGGATAAGCAACTGAAAGATGAGAAAGATGCACCAAACACGGGAACTCCCCAACTACGAAAAAACTTAGGGGCTTCGTCCAAGTCCTCACCAGGGACGAACTCCCAACCACTTCCAGTGACAAAAAAAGAAATTTGGCTTCCAATTTCGAAGAGACGATGGGTAATCGAGGATTAACCTAGAAGCCCTATCCCACGGATTAAACTCATAATAGCCGGGGTCCTTCGATTTTCTTAGACGATAAAAATGGAGGAATTCGTCCCTCCTAATGACATCACTATCATTGGCGGACTTCCAAACCACCATGCAAGAGACGATGATCCATCAGGAGTTAGGCACTAACTATGCCAGAGCAAGATGCAAGTAAGAAAAAAGTTCCCTAACAAAGGGATGAACAGGGAAACGAAGGCCACTAGTAAAGTCAGCCTCATAAAAACAAACCTCATCAGCGTACGAGTGAAAAGCCATCTCTTCATCACTCGAGATCCTAATTTTTACTAAATCAAGGAACTGAAACCTATCCCTGATTCGCTGCTCGTCCTTTCCTGTAAGGGAACACGGGATATTCCAAGCTTTATAGAGGGTGGAAACAGAAGTAGCCTTTGACATCACGCGATCATTAGACAAAGATAACCTCGTCTCCAGATCACTAGACCTCACCTCGAACATCTTTAACAACCTGGCTACCTTAGTAGAATGGGAAACCAGAGGGAATAACAAAGAAATGACAGAAGTGTATGGATAGTCCTCCCTTACGAAGAAACTAACCCTCTCGAGACACCCCCCCCTCTACAGACTCGAGTAAGCATCCTAAATGAGCAAAAAAGAAAGCTACTGAAGGACAATCTACCCTAACAGCGAAATAATCTACCATGGAAGAACCAGAAAAGAAGAAGAAGCACAAAGAATTGACCAGGAAAAAATACAAAAGAAAGGAAAGAGGAGGGAAAAATGCAAAACAAGTGGCCAAAACACGTGTGGGAAAACCGAGACATGTCCGCACAATGAACGTATCCTGGCCGTACACGTGGCATTCAACTACCTAAACATCAAAGTCGTCATAAATGTGCAATACACGGAATATGAAGCGTCAAACGAATTTGTTCTTATCTCGTCTAACAAATGACAATTCGAACAAAGGGGCAGCTGATGAGTTAGAAATTTGTGGTCGTCATTAAGCAGAGATCGTCATTAACCTAGAGAAAACGTTGCACATTTATTATGCTCATTGATGACCAAGCGTAACGAACGGAGCAACGGTCACAAAATGAGTTGTGAACTTCAGAAAAAGATTTCGTAACGCACTAGCTGTTGAGCATAAATGCAGCACATCATTGCCCATTAATGTGGTACACAACTATAAAAGAGAAGGTAATAGAAATTAAAGGAACACACAAATACTCTACGAAATCGCTCTCTACTCATTTTCTCTCTGGAATCCTTCTCCCTTACTGACTTAAGCATTGGCGGCAGTTTGGCTGATGCCACACCTATGTGTTACTCTTCCACCCAGTTCATTTTGTAGGTTTTCCTCCAACAGAGACGACCCCATCCACAGCATCGTCCATCAGCTACGACGAGGAGCTCAACTGTTGATTTTTGCATCATCAATAATGAACATCACTCCACGAAGAATGGAAACAGAAAATTGATTAAATATAAAAAGGGTGATGTAAAAACAATAGATATTTAAGGTGATGTGAAATCTACATGACTTTGCCCATCTCCCCCTTACTGTCAAAGTTAATTCAATTTTCATGTGAGTGTCTTTACTTTAACTCTAATTCCAGATTTTTTTTTTTTTTTTTTAAGAAATTTATAAAATTGTTGTTCCTTAATAAAATTATTCATGTTATAAGTTTATGACCAAAACCGTGCAATGCGCTTTTACTACTAAAAGCTTTTAGAAATTTAAAACTTGCCATAATTTTTAAAATATTTTACTATTTTATTTGTTATTAAATTTAATTATATTATCAAAAAAAAAATTTTAATTTTATATATAATTTTTTTATTAAGCTGTGCATCGCACTGGCATAATACTAGTATATTTTGTAAAATAATTATGTTTTTTTCAGCCTTTTTGAATGTTGAGTTAAGGTTGTGTTTTGAACATTTTATCAATAGAAAAATAAAAAAAATAAAAAAAAAAAAGAAAAGAAAAGAAAAGAAAAGAAAAAAGTTTGTGTTATGAATGTGAGTTAGTGAGAGGTGTAGGAAACTATTTGAAACTGTATAGTGGGAGAGAAGTTTATCTATAACCAATTGATGTTTATCATGTATATCAGTTTGTTTTAAATTTAATTATTTTTTTTTTTAATTAAAAAAAAACCGTGATTTTGAATTTGATAGGAGATTTTTTATTTTTCGCATTTTTTTTCTTTTCTTCTATATCTATTTTAGTTTTTTTTTTTAAAATTTTTTTTTATAGAAAATAAAATACAAACAACAACAACAACATGGGGTTTGTTTATCTTGTTTTTCTATTTTTTAAGAATAAAAAACAATAAACATATAGTTACTTTGAAGAAGTGGGTCGGTAGGAGAGTGATTCTATTTTGTAGGAAATGTTTTAAGTGAAAGTTAAAGAAGCATTTTTACCAAATTTTGCCCCTACTTAAACGTAGGCTATATGGGTATTTTAGAACCAAAAAAATGTTTAGTCCAAATAGGGTAAGCCCTTAAATAGTAGTTGATGATGCACAGAAAATCAGTAAGCTGATTGCTCCGGGCTTTAATGGGCTAGATGTTGCTTGGAAGGCCTAAAAAGAAAGAAACACAAGATCAAAGGTGACTGGGGTGAACCGGCCAAGAACCCTCCGATGCTTAAGTTAGTTTTTTTCTCTAGGACTCAAGAATTCCAACTTTGAGAGTGGTAGAAACTTACCTTCAGTTGATGTGGATGAGTATTTATATAGTGAGTTTTTGAGTGGTTACTTGTTTAGTAACTTCCTCAACGTGGATGAAAGTTAGAATGTTCAAACTTAACTTCCACAACTTCTATGGAAGTTAGAAGAGTTGGACTTATCTTCCACAATTGCTATAGAAGTTAAGAAGTTAAGGGGAAGTTATAGCGATGAACAAAGATTTTACTCATACTTCGGAATAGTAGAACGTGGTCTGAATTATAAGTTCTTGAACATAAATTTATTCTAAAAATTTCTAAGTGTTGGGAGGTCGTCCAGGGGCTTGCATGTTGGACGATCTTCTTATGCTGGACGACCTTCTTATACAGGACGACCTTCTTATATAGGACGACCTTCTTATATTAGGACAACCTTCATGGATTTGGGTGACACTATGGACGAACTGGAGATGGTTTAACTTTTGGTTCACCATCAGTTGTCTCCTTTGTCCAAGGGTCGTCCTAAATACTGTAGTATAATTGTTTGCTTTTGACACGTGTCAACATTTTAATGGTCAATGGATATGCCATGTGTCGTCCTTGCTCTGGTTGAATTTTGTTGTTTCAGATTGCGTCACGTGTCACAATCTTATTGGTTGACTTGTCGTGTTGATTTATTTTTCAAGGAAAATGCCACGTGTCAACTTCTGGTTGGTTTGCGTCGCTTTGTTGACCCACCTCTGGGCCCTATAAATATGTACATTCTCTCTCTTACCCTTTACTGTTCTGATAATTTCCTTTCTGCCATCTCGTCTAAGAGCTTTGTCTAGTCATCCTCGTCTCTAGTTTCTCGTCAGGTACTTCCTATCTTTCATCCTTAGGTTTTCGTCTGTTCATTCTTCTAAACATGTATGCATCTAGTGGTAGTACTGAGAGAGAAATAGATGAGTACCAGGACGAGTCAATGGTAGTTATGAGAGCAGTAGTGAGGGTAATACTAGTAGTAGCAGTGATAGTAGTTCCCAAGACGAGTGGGTTCCTGGTTTTCCCTTAAAGGAATTCCAGGAAATGCAACGTAGGATGGCTTCTGGGGCTAAGGCTAGCTCGTCTAGAAGGAGTAGGTCACCCAGTCCCCCTTAAGACGAAGAGGGGGAAGAGAATGTAATCTATAGTTGTGCTCCTGAGGTGGTGTCTACTCTGGACGCAAATAAGTTGACAACTCTCGTAGGTAGATATCAAATTCCTAGTGAGTTTAGACCTCGTCTACCTAAAAGGGGGGAATGGTGTTGTTCTCCTCTTTCAGTTTTTGGTGTATATACTTCTTACCTCTTAGCAGGCCTTAGGTTTCCTCTCAATTCTTTCTGTAGAGGTCTCTTCCATAGGTTGGGTATTGGACCAAACTAGCTCAACCTTAATGGATGGAGGATGATAGTAGCCATGCAAGTGTTATGGCGTGAGGTTTGAGGGGAACCGTCCAATTACAATGGACGAGTTTCTTTACTGTTATAAACCCTCATAAATTACACAATCTGTTGGTTTTTACTAGTTTTTGTCTAGGGGCACCCAATTTAGTTTGGTTAGGGGTCGTAGTTCTTCTGATAGGTTATGGAAGAAGAAATTTTTCTTTATTTCTGGAAATTGGGCTGGGGACCCAATTGATGTAAATAATGCCTCCTTCCCTTCTTTTACCAGTTCCCTATATTGTCTTCGTCCTGAGGGTATGTTCTTCTTCCTTTGCTTTGGCTGTTTTATTTGATCTTTTCCTCGTCTAATTCTATTTTGTGTTTGTGCAGCCATTACCCATCCACATTTGGACAAGTTTCATTTGGATCGTATTGACAGAGCCCGTGCTTACTCTGATAGATCCTTTCAGGGTTAGCCACTATGAAAGAAAACAAAGGAAAAGGCGTTGCTAGTGGCATTAAGGGTGAAGAGGACATCCAGGTCCAAGACGAGGTAGCTCCACTAGTCGTCTAGAAGCTTGCTGTTTAGGCTGGGAAGAGGAAAAGCATTTCAAGTTCTATTGACCTTGGTGATCTTCCAAGACGCTGGGGTTCAAAGAAGCAAAAGCTTGGTAAGACTCCTCCTCCCAAGGTTCCAAAACGTCCAACCACGACGGTAGACCTAGACAACTCGGTAGTGAACCCGGTTTTCGTCCAAACCACTCCCTTATCCATCCAGCCTGAAAACCCTCCTCCTCTTACAGCTAAAACTTCTCACAAGACTTATCCTTCAGTCCAAACCAGGCGTCCTCCTAACTTGGTGCTGGATGAGGATTATGCTTGGAAGATGTTCAAAGGATTTATTACTGACAAAGAAGTGAGCGCATGCTATGATATGTCAGTGAGGGATTTTGAACGCTCTGCCATCCATGATCTTTTCAAGGTATGTAGTTTTTTTGTTATCCCCATTTTATTTTCTAAGAAATTTTGAAAAATCTCTAACTCTCCTTCGTCTATCTATTTTTTAGGCTATGGCGAAGTTCTACACTGCATCCAGCCAAGCCAAGGAACTTTGTGACGAGACTAAGGCTACTAAGGCAAAGAGTAAAGAACTGAATAACGAGGTCCTTTTGAAGAAGGGGGAAGTGATTAGGTTGACGGAGGAGCTTACTCGTCTTGAAGGGATAGAGAAGAAACTAAGGAATGAGGTAGAAGAGCTCAAGGCAGACTCCATTGAGAAGGAAACTCGTATCAATCACCTTAAGGTGAAATGTCAAGAGTTCACTTCGTCCTTGGAGAAAGCTAAGAGCATTCACAGCAGTGAAGGCAAAATTTTAGCTATTTAGCCACACAAAAAGTCACTTTATCTATTTTACCTACACACATGCTGCAACAGTGGATCTATTTTAGCTTTCAACACAATAAAATAATATACACATCACAATAAAATAATATAACCACTACAATAAAATAATATATCCTACAACCCAAAAAAAACAACCACAGCACCAACTACAGGTTCACAACCACTCTACCATCAGCCACACCCACACCCATACCCACAACCACCACCAACACCACCACCACCACCAGTCCACAGCAGGAAGAAAAAAAAAAAAAAAAAAAAAACCCAAATCTCCAATGAAATTCAACCACGCCGGTGGGTATTTCGACGACAGGTACGGAGGGTTTGGTCGGAGCCAGTCCGATTTGGGGTCCAATCCGTATGGGAAGCGATCGGAGGAGTCTCCGCGCTACGATTCGATTCGCGATGATGGTGCGTATGCATATGAAGGTGGCAAGGTGGAGCCGTACGGGGCTCGGGGCACCGCACCGAAGTCTTCGACGTGGGCGCCCACATTCGACGACTATGGGAGGTCGATCGGTTTCGGTTCCGGAAAGGATTCGACGGTGACTTCGAATTCGAGCAAGATCGTGAGGGCTGTCCCCAAGGCCAAAACTCAACAAGACGTGAAGAGTGGGGTCCAGAAGTTTCGGGTCAAGTTGCTGCCGGAGAGTCTTGGTCAGAACACCATGGATGTTCTCTGCCAGGTACGACGATGAGCTTCAGTGAATGAGAGAGAGGGAATGAGAGTGAATGAGAGAGAGGGAATGAGAGTGAATAAAAAAAGAAGGGGCTGGAATAAAAAATTACTTCTTTTTTTTTGCTCCAAGCTACAGTGCACATCTATCTATAGATGTGCACTGTAGCAATTCATCTAAATTTTTTAACTATGGCTCCACTGTTGTAGGGGTTTTCTTGTGTTTGTGGAGCTAAAATTTAGCATTATAGCATTATACCACCACTGCTGCAAATGCTCTAAGAAGGAAGCCATTGCAACATTTATGAAGTCAAAAAAATACACTAATCATCTAGACCAATATTATGCTGCTGGCTATGAAGACTTTTGCTCTGATGCCAAGGAGGCCTACCTTTGTTAGGACATATGTGTTTCACATGTTAGGAACATATGTCTCTATTTTATGTAATTGGCTAATCCTTTGACAAAATGCACTTTACTTGTAATTGGGTAGATTTAGGATGTGTTTAATACTTCAAGGAATAAGAGTTCAAGTCTAGTATTAAAGCCATGCAAATCTGTCCAAGAAACAAGTGAAGCAGTGCTGATTTTTTAAAGCTCGATAGCTGCTCGACACCTGGCTATTTGTCGAGCTCCTCAGCTTTTTCTTATCGCAATCTCGACACCTCTCGATAGCTAGGTTGATTAATCGAGAAACTTTCGGTCCCCTCGATAGCTCCTCGATAGCTTGTAACAGATAAGCTCGACACCTGCTCGACACCTCTCGATCGATCGAGCATCAGCTCTATAGATAGCTATCTATCGAGGTATCTATCGAGAATTACGAAATTCAGTTTTTCAGATTTGATTTTCAGCCCATGTTTATGTATTTATGTAAGGTTTCTTTTCTCACAATCCTAGATCTATATAAGGCTTGTTTTAGAGACCGTCACATAAGAGAATACAAGGAGAACATATGCAAAAGGTGATCGATGCCTTATTCTCTCTGAAAGAAGCTACTGCGTCTTTGCGTCTTAAGGTTTTGTAAACAAGTGCTTCTTGATCTTCATTGTTGATGAAGTGAAGAACTTTGCAGCCAACATTCTTCTTCCTCAAGTTGGTGAATGAGTCACGTATTGGGTTTCGTACAAAAGAGTTAGTTACGTGCTGGGATCCGTGCATCAAAAAGGGTGGCGTTCATATATTAAAGAGTTCAGAGGTTCTGAAGCGATAGAAGGTTTCTGCTATAAGTTCATCTAAGGGGATTGTAGAGTCTAGGGACAAAGGTTTTGTACTAGATCTGAAACTTCTCTTTATTATAGTGGATTGCTTTTTGGGAAGGTTTCCCCTCAGGTTTTTTACTGTGAAACTAGTTTGTTTCAT
This sequence comes from Quercus tomentella, assembly GCA_028535165.1. NCBI lineage: Eukaryota > Viridiplantae > Streptophyta > Magnoliopsida > Fagales > Fagaceae > Quercus > Quercus tomentella. Next base: position 35,929,288 of record JAPQVY010000144.1, on the reverse strand, counting down.
TGGTTTTCTTGGGTCATCATATCTTGTCTTATTTACTTTTTCGCTGCGTGATTTTGACATGATATTGATGTTTGTTTGTTTTAACAAGTTTTATTCATAATAAATCTAATTAACAACTTGGGTTTAAAACTTGTTAATTCTATCAACCGGGGTCTAAATTTCCCAACAACCTTGAGATGGACTTTGACTCCTTCCAAATTCCTACTACAGCAAAAAGTTCTTTGCTTCAGACGAGCTCCAAGTATGTCAATGTCATGGATGATGCCTTAATAGAACCTGCCCAGGACGCCACCGAGCTAGCCAAGGACGACCTAAAGTCTAGGGGTAATGCCCCCAGTGGTTTATCCCCATAAAATTTATTTCTTTTTAAGAAAAATTTATTTATTTTAGTTTGTTAGGAATGCCAATTGTTTTGGGCTTTAAAATTTATTTAAGTACAATCTTTTCGTCCAAGTTTATGGATGTGCAACAGATACGATAACCTTCATTGGCTTTGAATAACATAAGGGTTTTTGGACGATGGTCGTCTACCCTTCTTTAAGTTTTTATGAATGAATGTCTATTTCCACCTTCATTCTTTATTTACTGTTGAACATGTTACTTTTTGTGTATGAACGAATTTTCTTTATTTACATCATCCATATTATATTCTATGGTTTTATGTGTGGTCCGTCCACTTATGAAGGCATTTAGCTCGTCCATGTTAGGATAATTTCCTCATGTTCAACATTTTACCATTCTTTATATTTTACAAGTGTAACTCATCTACGAATGAAATTTCTTTTGCTAGCTTTCTTCGTCCATAGATTTGATTTATAGCTTGCATTATTTTTCGTCCATAGGCTAGACGGTTCTTTACTTTTCTTTGAACAAGACGATTCTAGCATTCACTTGTCCAAAGATTGGATTGTTTAGTTGGTCATGTTTATCCATGAATTTTAAATATTCTTGCATGCACGCTTTACCTCGTCCATTAGTTAGACGAATATACCTTAGGTTTATTTTACTTTGCATTTACTTTATTTAAGGAAAGCTTATAGACGTTACATCCCTGCGTCTAGAGATTTTTCTCTTCTTGAGCCTTTAGCCTTCTTGTGGATTAGTTTTAATGAGAATTTCAACAAAATGAAAATTAGAAATTCACACAAAATTATATACACTGGAAATCCAAACTGTATATACACAACATAAACATCGTCCACAAGCATGGCACATGCTTAGAAGTTAGTGCCTTTAGGGAATTGAAAATACTTATGTACAAGCGGACTAAGTTCATGACTTTTTCCATCACAAATACATCCATAGACAATGCATAAGCTGGAAGCTAATGCACTTTTAGGGAATTAAAATACAAAGAAACATATAGTACCAGCAACAAACACAAATAAACATAAGGAAAGTAACAGATAACTTAAACTTCGTCCATGATGATGTTCATCCAGGATGATGCTCGTCCAGGCTGATGCTTTTACTAATAATATCTTCTTAAATGCTCAACATTCCAGGGGTGCTCTAATTTCTGTCCCTCCATGGCTTCCAAGTAGTATGATCCCTTCCTTTTGCAATTGATAACCCTGTAAGGTCCTTCCAATTAGTCCCCAGTTTTCCATAGGCTGAGTTTTTGGTTGCTAAGGAGACCATTTTTAGGACAAGGTCCCCAATGTTGAAGCGCCTGGGTTTCACCATTGTATCATATTGTCTACTTCCAAGTAGTATGACCCCTTCCTTTTGCAATTGATAACCCTGTAGGGTCTTTCCAATTAGTCCCCAGTTTTCCATAGGCTGAGTTTCTGGTTGCTAAGGAGACCATTTTTAGGACGAGGTCCCCAATGTTGAAGCGTCTGGGTTTCACCATTGCATTATATTGTCTAGCTATGAGGTTTTTATACCTCGCCGTTCTCTATTCTGCATCCATCCTTACCTCGTCTATCAGATCAAGGTTAAGACGAAGTTGTTCTTCATTTTCCTCGTCCTGATACTTCATCACCTTGTGGTTTGTCATGTGTACTTCTGCAGGTATGACTGCTTCACTTCCATAGGCTAATTTGAATGGAGTTTCTCTTGTAGGGGTCCTCATAGTCGTCATGTGGGCCCATAGAACACCTGGTAGCTCGTCTGGCCATACTCCCTTTGCTCCCTCAAACCGAGTCTTGATGATCTTCAACAAGGATCGATTTGCTACTTCAGCTTGTCCATTTGCTTGCGGGTGGGAGGGTGAGGAATAATGATTCTTTATCCCAAGTTGTTCACAAAAGTCTCTAAAGTGTGTGTTATCGAACTGCCTTTCATTATCTGAAACCAGTACCCTAGGAACTCCAAATCGGCATACAATGCTCTTCCAGACAAAGTTCTTGACATTTTACTGTGTGATCTTTACTAAGGGTTCAGCTTCTACCCATTTAGTGAAATAATCGATCACCATTGTGCAAAGGGCCATGGGGCCATCATCGGGGTGAGGTACTCCGATGGTTGTTTAGGGACGTTGCTGAAGTGCTGACACTGATCACACACCTTTACATAAGCCTTAGCAACTATTTGAATGGTTGGCCAGTAGTAGCCTGCATGGATGACCTTATGGACGAGTGCTCTTGCTCTTGCTCTTGAATGATTTCCGCATGCTCCTTCATGAACTTCCCTCAATACATAGTTTGCTTCGTCTGGAGCTAAACACCTTAAGTAAGGCTGAGAAAAGCCTCTTTATATAGCACCTTGTCTGTAAGGACATACTTAGTTGATCTGATCCTTAGCTTTCTGTCTTTGTCTTTTTCTTCTAGAAGCGTTCCATCCCTTAGGTAAGCTACTATCGGGGTCATCCAATTTTCTTCACCTTTTATCTGTTGCACCTCTGGAAGATCTATGCTAGGCATGTATTGGACTTCATCAAACTTGTCCACCGACCCTTCTGTTGACGTTGCCTTTGCTAAAGCATCTGTTTCTATGTTTTCCTCCCTTGGAACTTAAAGAAAACTGGCTTCTTTAAATTTATTAACAAGGCCTTTCACCTTACTAAGATACTTCTTCATTCGTTCTTCCTTTGCTTCACATGTTCCATTCACTTGGCCTATGATCAATTGAGAGTTTCCTTGGACGACTACTAACTCTGCCCTTAAGGACTTAGCCAATTCCAGCCCTTTAAGGAGGGCTTCATAATCAACTTCATTGTTGGTTGTTGGTACTGTAGATGAGCTGCATATTTCAACTTGTCCCTTTTCCGGGGATTTCAGTATAACTCCTATTCCTCCTACATGTAGTGTGGACGATCCATCTACATAGACGACCCATGTCTTAGCTTCATCCCCCTCATTTAAATCACCATGGCTTGGAGTGAATTCTACAATGAACTCTGCTAAAGCTTGAGCCTTTATTGCACTCCTAGGTTGATACCTGATATCAAACTCACTAAGCTCAATAGCCCATTGGATCAATCGTCCTGCGGCTTCCAACTTGTTCATTACCTTCTTGAGTGGATGATCTGTCAAGACATTGATGACATGAGCCTGTAAGTAATGTCTTAGCTTCCTGGAAGCTGTTATCAATGCAAAGGTCAACTTTTCCATCATAGGATATTGTCCTTCTGCCCCCCTTAATGCCCAGCTTGTATAATAAATAGGCTTTTTCACTTTCCCTTTTTCCCTGATTAATGCCAAACTTACTACATGTGGGGACACTGCTAAGTATAAATACAACTTCTCACCTGGTATAGATGGACTTAACAAGGGAGCTATGGTAAGATAGACCTTAAGATATTGGAAGGCCTTCTGACACTCGTCCATCCATTCAAATGCCTCCTTAAGAACCTTGAAAAATGGCAAACATTTATCAGTGGCTTTCGAAACGAACTTGTTTAGGGCCGTAACTTGTCTAGTGAGAGACTAGACTTCCTTGACATTTCTTGGTGGTTCCATGTTCAGTATTGCTTGGATCTTATTAGGATTCGCTTCAATTCCCCTCTATGAAATCATAAATCCTAGGAACTTCCCTGACGAAACCCCGAAGGCACACTTGCTTAGATTCAGTTTCATGTTATATCGTCTAAGCGTGTCAAAGGTCTTTTGCAGGTCATCCAAATGTTTCTTCTCGTCTAAGCTTTTCACCAACATGTCATCCACATAAACTTCTACATTTCGTCCTATCTGTGGACGAAACATATGATTGACCAACCTCTGATAGGTTGCCCCTGCATTCTTCAAACCAAAGGGCATCACTTTGTAACAAAATAGTCCTTAGCTAGTAATGAAGGATGTCTTCTCTTGATCTGCTTCGTCCATCTTTATTTGGTTATAACCTAAGAAGGCGTCCATGAAACTTAGCAACTGATGATTTGCTGTTGAGTCTACCAATTGATCAATGCATGGCAACGGATAACTATCCTTGGGACAAGCCTTGTTCAAATCAGTGAAGTCTACACACATCCTCCACTTGCCATTAGCCTTCTTGACCATCACAACATTAGCTAACCAATCCGGGTAATAGACTTCCCGAATAAATTCTGCTATGGTTAACTTCTGAACCTCTTCCTTGATAGCATTATCTCATTCAGGAGCAAAAACCCTTTTTTTTTGACAAACAGGCTTGGAAGATGGATACACATTCAAATGATGAGTAATGACACTTGGGTCAATCCTTGGCATGTCTTCATGGTTCCACGCAAAAACATCAATGCTCTTCCTTAAGAACTGGACAAGGTCTTGCTTCGTCTTCTCCTCTATACTTATTCCAATTCTCGTAAACTTCTCAAGGTTACCCTCGTCTAGAGGTATGTCTTCCAGTACCTTAGTGGGCTCTGTAGCAACCCTTCTCTCCTCTATATTCATCGTCTGCACATGCTCGTCCATAGCCAACATGGCTAAATAGCATTCTCTAGCGGCTAATTGATCTCCTTGTACTTGCCTTATTCCGTAATCTGTTGGAAACTTGACAGATAGGTGGTAGGTAGATGTTACTACCTTCCAATTATTTAAAGTTGGTCGTCCAATAATGGTGATGTAGGAAGACGAACAATCTACGACAAATAAATTTACTTCCTTGGTTATCTGTTGTGGATACGCTCCTACCACAACGAGTAAAGTAATAGTGCCTATTGGTTGTACCTTCATTCCTCCAAATCCGACTAAGGGTGAATTCACTGGACGAAGTTCGTCTCTTCCAAGCCTCATCTTCTGGAAGGCGGGATAATATAAGATATCTGCTGAACTCCCATTATCTATCAACACATTTCTAGTCGTGTAGTCTACAATGAGCAAAGTTATGACAATTGTATCGTCATGTGGATGATGGACCCTTCTAGCGTCTTCATCCGTGAAAGTAATAGCCTGCTTGTCTGCCCCCTTCGCCCTTGGAACTTGCCCAGAGAGTTGGACATTTTGGACCACCTTCAAGTAGGTTTTCCTTGACTTGGAAGATTGCCCTACTGAAGTTCCTCCTACAATAACTCTTATTTCTCCAAGTGGGGGCCATGATGGCTCTTCTACCTTTGCTGTTAACTTCTCGTCCTTATGATCTTGTCCAAGAAAATTTCTCAACTTTCCTTGCCTGATGAGATTTTCAATTTGCTGCTTCAAGTCATAGCACTCGTCCATGTCATGCCTGTGATCTCTATAGAAGTGGCAGTACTCATTCTTATTGCGCTTGTTGGGATCTCCCTTCATCTTCTCTAACCACTTTAGGGATGAGTCATCCTTAATCTGCATAAGCAATTGATCAAGCGGAACATTCAAGGGCGTGTAATGCAGATTTCATCCCGAAGACGAACCTGTCTTTTTGTTGTCTCTATCCTTCTTCTTTCCCGTTCGAGCCTTCTTTGCGTGAAGGCCTTGTTCAGGATGATGTAGGAACTCCGCTTCCATCCACTTTGCTTTCTTGCTTTTCTTGGCAATGATTGCATCCTCTGCATTCATGAAGCTTTGGGCTGAATGGATGAGTTCAGCCATGGTCTGTGGTTCTTGATCATTGAGCTTGTTGATGAATAAATCTAAACTAACTCCATTGTGGAAAGCTGCTAACAACAGCTTATCATCCATCTCGTCTACCGTCAAGGCTTCCTTGTTAAAGCGAGTAATGAAGGACTACAAACTTTCATTATCTCCTTACTCTATAGTCAGTAGGCTGGACGAACAACTTACTCAATTCCTCGAAGGAACTAATAGTGTTTGGAGGTATCTTACTAAACCACACTCGTGTTGGCCCCTTAAGGGTGGTTGAGAAGGCCCTACACATTATCTCATCTAGAACCCCTTGAAGGTGCATTATGTTCTTGAAGGTTGCAATGTGATCACATGGGTCACGCGTTCCATCATACGAATCCAACGGAGACATCTTAAACTTGGAAGACAGAGGATGACTATTGATGAAAGTTATGAAAGAGGAATTGGTTCGATGAACTAAATCATCTACGTGATTCGTCCTTCTCATATTTTCCCTCGTCTCGTCCATAGCCCTCCTCATTTAATCCATCTCCTTTTCCAAGTGTGGCACCCTACATGAAGCTGTCCCCCTTAAGTGGTTCTGGCGCTCCACATTTTCTCCTTCTCTAACTTCTTGACTCTGAGCTTGCCTTTCCACACACCTTTCATGACGTTGGCTTTGGTTGATCTCTCGAGTTAACTCCTGATTCTGACAGGTTAGCTCTGCCATGGCGGGCCATGGACTGCATTTGTTGGACGGAAGGTAGTTACATAACAGGTGCTAACTGATGAGCGCAGTTGTGGTGGCTGGAAGTGTTTCCACTCTCCTGGTGGCCTGGACTAGTGGCCATTGACATTGTCTGAACCATACAACCTTTTTGTCAAAGAAAGATAAATTTCATAACATAAATTTAATCTTTCCCATAGACGACACCAACTGATGATGCATAGAAAATCAGTAGGCTGAATGCTCCGGGCTTCAATGGGCTAGAGGTTGCTTAGAAGGCCTGAAAAGAAAGAAACACAATATCAAAGGTGACTGGGGTGAACCGCCCAAGAACCCTCCAATGCTTAAGTTAGTTTTTCTCTCTAGGACTTAAGAATTCCAACTTTGGGAGTGGTGGAAACTTACCTTCATTTGATGTGGATGAGTCCTTATATAGTGAGCTTTGGAGTGGTTACTTGTTTAGTAACTTCCTCAACGTGGATGGAAGTTAGAAGGTTTAGACTTAACTTCCATAACTGCTATGGAATTTAGAAGAGTTGGACTTATCTTCCACAATTCTATAGAAGTTAAGAACTTAATGGGAAGTTATAGTGATGAACAAGAATTTTACTCATACTTCGTCATAGTAGAACGTGGTCCGAATTATATGTTCTTGAACATAAATTTATTCTGAAAATTTCTAAGTATTGGGAGGTCCTCCAGGGGCTTCCATGCTAGACGACCTTCTTATACTAGACGACCTTCTTATACTAGACGACCTTCTTATATTGGGACAACCTTGCTGGATTTGGGTGACACTATGGCCGAACTGGAGATGGTTCAACTTTTTGTTCACCATCAGTAGTATAGTCCAAACAGGAGAAGCTCCTTAAATAGTGGTGTAGTCCAAACAGGGGAAGCCCCTTAAATAGTAATATAGCTAGATAAATAAGGTTTTTTTTCTTTTTTTTCTTTTTTTTCTTTTTTTCCCCCCTAAACTCTAAATCATGTTAAAAGAATTTTTTTTTCCCTAAACTCTAAGTCAGCGTTCAACTAAATTTTAAAATATATATATATATATATATATCAATTTGAGTTTTAAAAAAGTAATTTAAGTTCAAATAGAACTCATATTTGAATTTTGAACAAAACAACAGGAATGTAGGAATGTAAGAAAACATGAGATTGGTTTTTTTTTTTTTTTTTTTTAATAAAATGTAAAAAACGTGTGGTTAGTGGAAAAATAGACAAAAATATATATATCATTTCCACTTTTAAAAAAGACTCATTAATTAGAGAAAATATTAAACACTCATCAAACTGACCAAATAAAAGAAAAGAAAAAAAAAAAAAGAAGATAATGATACAGAAAGGATAATGATAACAAAGTAAGGAAACCTGTAAAGTTGTGATTTACAACTATATTTTATGTTGGCTTTATTCCATGACAAAAAGTGTTGTAATTGCTTTAATTTTGTTCCTTGTTTTTGTGAGATTTTATTGTATTAAGTTTAGTATTAAGTTGGTGAAGAATCGAGCATGAAATGAAGATCAGTGCATTTCATGACTAGCTCGCGAGAAGTTCGCGAGAAGGGTTCCCGCAAAAAGGGCACGTGAGAAGTACATGCTGGAAGCTGAAGAGTCATGGCAGCCTAGAGGATTTCGCGAGTGTCTCGCGAGTAAGGCCTTCTTGCGAGATACTCGCGAAACTCTCTGCTTGGAGGATTTTTAAGTGTGACTTTCTTACCCTTCACCCATACTATATATACCCTCATTACCCACAAAAGTATTAAGGAGGCCATTCAGAGAGAAAAACCCTAGATAGGTTTTTTACAACACACACCCATCTTTTAGAGAGAGAGAGCTACACATCCTTAGTGAGAAATTATTCTAGCCTCTTCTCATTCCCTTTCCCATTGTCATACCTTGAGAGGAGATTTGTACCCAAACACAACCCACACCTTTTTCAAAGTGTAGAGAGTGTTTTGGAGCTTAGGAAGCTTTTGGGATTTGCCAAAATAAGCCGGTGAGGCTTGGCGGATGCAATCGGGCGTATTGCGTGATCTGGAGAGCTAGAGAAGACAAGGTTTCGTTAAGTCAGTTGGTAGCAAGAGTTTGGAGGGCTCAAGTACATGGGGTAGACCAGGCTTGGAGGGTCTTTTGTTATTCGTGTACTCCAACTTTATTCTCTAGTGGATCGATTTACCACTTGGAGGGTAGCAGAGAGGTTTTTCGCCGAGTTCTTCGGTTTCCTCATCGATAACACATTACGGTGTTATCTTGTATTTGCATCCTTCTTCCCTACTCTTCTAGCTTTCATTTTATTGTTGATATTTGATGAATATGGCTAAGAGTAGTTATATTTTTTGTTCGCTCGCATTTAGTCTATTCCGCACTTAGTTTAAGTTAAAGTAAAATCAACCGAACCGTAATTTTAATTTGGGGGTCTAAATAGCTCTTGTGTTTTCACACAAATTTGAGCTTTCAAAACCAAATATAAATCAAATGCAGGAAAGCAACTGAATGGAAACTCATAAAAGCAAACGTAATTTGCTATAATACAAAGAACCCAACATGCATAAGGCATCTAAATAGAGGTCAACAAAGATATTTACATTTTTGCCGTTGACTACACTTCAAGTCCAAAGTCCAAACAGTCCGTTGGAGTTGGAGGACAAAGCACATGAAAATCTTGAAGATCCACATCCCAGTGCACATTCCTTAAAGTTAAGATACGAAAATCTTGAAGATAGACACCCCAGCGAGCGTTCTTTGAAGAAATATGTGAAAGAAATTATCCGGTGCACGTTCCTTAAAGAAATATATAAAAGAAATTAAAGGTGAAGTTGAAATAAAAGGGATATTTTACACAAATATATGATTTGTTTCTAGAATATAAGAGAAGTTGTTCGTAAATTAGAAAACCAAAATAGAAATGACCAATGTACATTGACATATACATACCGTTGAGTAGGATCAAATTTAAGCAAAAAAAATAGAAAGAAAAAATGATGATGACGGTGAAAAGAAGATTAACACAGAATTGAGAGAATTGACAAACGTGAAAGTTAAAGAAGTATTTTTACCAAATTTTGTCTTTACTTAAACGTAGGTTGTAGGGGGTATTTTGGAACAAAAAAAAAAGTCCAATTCAAACAGGGGAAGCCCCTAGTGTAGATGTCTCGACAATATTTTCTTATGGAAAATAGTACTATAACTTTTTTATGAGATTTTTTTTTTTTTTAAGAATAATTTTATGAGAAAATTAAATTCAATAAAATAAGAATTTTTTTTTTGAGAATAATAAAATAAGAAATTGATTGGTCAAATTTATGGCTGATTTGGTACATAAATTTAAACATATGTTTTCAGTTTTTAAACAATATTGCATGTATTTTCACTCACGTATTTTCAAAAAAACTAAAAACTGTTATTTAAATACACGTATCAAACAAGCCTTTAAAATTTTATAAAGACCAGGCAAATAATGCATACTAGCCTCTGAGCACGCGCATGAGCGCGTGCTCAGAGGCTCTTCTATTTTTTTTGGGTAAAGATTAATAATTTGTATTTATTATAATTTGGGATTTCTACTTTTTCCAATCACAAAAAAAAAAAAAAAAAAAAAAAAAAAAAAAAAAATCTAAGGGTGTGATGAAGTTAAAAAAAATAATACGTGGGGTGAGTTTTGTAAATTAGAGGAGTTTTAAAACTAACAAAATAGTGATCCTATTTAGTAGGGAGTTAGTGAGTAGAAGTAGGAATTTAAATCAATGTAAAAATAGGAGTTTATTAGAAGCAGAAAGACATTTTAACGTAGAAGTAGGAATTTATTATTTTTGTCAATTTATTATTTTAACCTCATTTTTAAGTTTTAGGTAGGGGTATTTTTGACAGTAAAAAAAGTAATAACTAACTTTCTTTTACCAATTTACTATTTTAACCCCATTTTAAAGCTGTTGGTTAATTAATTTAAGAGTATTTTTGACAGAAAAAAAAAATAATAATTAACTTTCTGAATCCTCTTAATATATACAAATGATTGGAACATCCATACAAAATTTAAAAGCTGTGTTAATAACTCGGGGATACGTGCGCCGTACCATACCTCTACAAATGCGAAAATCCAACGCAATATATACCCGTTCCAACGGAAAACAGAATCTGCGTTCTGCCACAGAAATTTAAAAAAAAAAAAAAAAAAAAAAAAAATCAAAATGGTAATTCGAAATCACGTGGATGAGGATGGCACGACGACACACCGTAAAAAACTGAGGCACAATCACGAGGATTACGCTCTTTTTGACCGATTGATTTTTTATTGACGACGACAATACATTGCGCTCTTTCACGGCGTACTACTCCTTTTTTTTATTTATTTTTTAGTTCCCAATTCAGTAAAAAATCGCTTCCGCAAGTTCCGGTTTTTGCTCTCATCCTGCCACGTCATCTTCTGATCATTGGTTTAGGTGGGGTCACGACTAACGACTTGGTCCCACTTGAGCCAGCAAACGAAATGTGAATTTTGATGACATTTGTGTTTTGACCCTTTTTGTTCCTTTTTCATTCAAAGGATTTGCATTAGATTCCTTCCCGAAACTTTTTTTTTTTTCAAATTTTTGGATTTGTCCTTGATTTGGTTAATCATGAATAGCTTAAAAATCCAAAGTGTGATTTTTTCTCTTTTCAAAAGAACAAGTTGGCTTGACTTAAAAGCAAGAGTGTGAGTGAGCTTATTAAAGGGGGAAGATCAAAGCGTGACGAATAATAGTGGAACCCTATTTGGTTAATCATGAAGGCTTAAAATCCAAAGTTGATTTTTATCTTATCAAAATAGATCCAAGCATGACCTATAATAGTGGAACCCTATTGACAATAAAATATTCTTTTATGGGTCGGTTAACAAATTTTAGTTAGAGAAGTATATCTGTTTATTAACCTTTTTTTTTGGCTACGAGATATGCTCGACTCCTCATTAGTAAGTTCAGTTTGATACCGATTAACAAAAGCCTATTGTTTAGTGAAAAAATCATGACCATGGTCTACTAGTTAATGAGAGAAGTAATTAGTTAAAAAAATTATATAATTTAGTGGCGTCATACATTTTCTTTGAGAAATTCTAGTTCAAATCTCTTTTTTTTCACTATTGTAACAATCAAATTATGAATAATAAAAAAAATAATTGATAGACTAATTGCTGATTAATCTGCCTTAATTTTAAAGTTGTTTTTGGTGTATTGCTCAAAGTAGTAACTATAATGTTAAATAATGATACGTAGTTTGATAGAATATCTTTTTTCCCCCCTCGAAAAAAGGTGAGTAAGTTTGAATTGTTTGAATGGTATATCTTAGGAAAAAGTATTTTGTATCAAATGATACTACATCATCTATATCAAAATCCAATAAATGATACCATATGTCTTTTATTTGTTAGTGAGGTAGTTATATTTTGCTGACAAGTCACACAGTTATTGGATTTTGATACTGTTGATACAGTATCATTTGATACCAAATATCTTCTCATATCTTAGGGTTGGCAATTGTTGACTTGAAATGCATTATCTTAAGCAATATTAGTAAGTTTAGAAATAAAGTGAAGGTAAATTTGGATTGATTCTTTTTCTAGCAAAAAAAAAAAAAGTAAATTAAACTTGTTAAGTTTGGTCAATTGTTATTTTAGTCCTTTATCTTTCATTTTTGTCCTGTAAATTCGCACTCATTGTCTCAATTAATCTTTCTAACCATAACTTCCAAAATTTTTAAGACCAAAAAAAAAAAAAACACTAATAAAATTACTTAGGCAAAAATGTAAATTAAATCCTTTAAGTTTGGTCAATTGTCATGTTGGTCAAATAATTTATTATTATTATTATTTTGGTCCTGTAATTTTACATTTGTTGTTATAATAAGTCCTTCTTAATGGCAATTTTTTTAATGAAATGAAAGAAAGAAAGGTGATAGCAAATATGAACTCACACGACCAAAATGACAAAAATAAAACTTACAAGAAAAAAAAATGACAATTGACCAAACCTTTTTAGTGTAATTTACATTTTTGACTTATTATGTTTTCACTAAAGAAAAAAAAAATTTATTTGCTTACGCACACTCACTGTTTACAAGTATAGCTGTCTTTTACCAATTTTCCACAAATAAAATTTAAGTAATAAATTCTAAGCACGCTTGTATTACTAGTATTAAATTGAGTTCTTAATTATAATTTGTCAATTTAATTTTCTTAAAAATTTATTCATGGTTTCATAAAAGATTGTAGTGTGCCATTCATTATCATATCTATAAGAGAAATGCTATGTCCATAATATTTTTAAATTAGAACCAATAATAACTTACTATATATAATTTATTGTGAAAATGTTGTGAACATAGCATTTATTTATTTATAAACAAAAATGCTATTAGATTCAAATGTCATTGGTAACTTCATTTTTTATAAATTGTTATAATAAGTGAAAATTTTGAAATTTCAAATCTTCAATAATTCTCCTTATATCACTTTTGACAAATATCACTAGTTATGGAGTATTTGTTATTAATGCTTAACTAAAGTTGGAAACTTGGAATAGTTTTCTAATTTAGCTTTGGTATAAAATTAGTGGATTTGAATATGCCTTCAGAGCTTATTCTTTAAAAACAAAAAGGAGTAAAGCAAGAGGATGAAATCTTTTGATTCTTTTCCAGAAGCAAAGGACCAAATCGGTCTGATAAGGCTGTTCATGTCAAAGTTGAGCTTGAGTGGCGAGTGTTACTGGGCCATATCTCTCACCTTTGAGTTTGAGTCCCTCTTTTTGGTCCTTTTTTTTTAATCTTTGGACCAAGTCCTTTCTTATTCTTTCTTGTGCAAGAGAGAGATGGAGGGGGGGCCACTCATTCACCACTCCTCCAAATTCTCCGCGTGTCCTCCAATACACCCGTCCACCTGTCACTCTCACACTCACACGGCGGCGATTTCCACACTCTCTCTCCCTGCACCCTCACCGCACCCAAACAAAACCAACCCTCTCCCAACACCCCCTCAACTCTCAAGAGAGAAAAGACAGACACGCACGACATAAATAAAAAATAAAAAATCACAGAACTCACAAAAACCACGCAATCATAACTCTTCAAAACCAACCGCCTCATATATATACCTCGATGCCTGCCATATCATACTACCAATACTCCCTTCAAATCAATATTTGCGTCTTGACCGCTGCTCTCTGTTTTTCTTTAATATTTAAATTCACAATTTTTCTGATAAAGTCTGCCAACTCATCTCACCGGACCCCTCCTTCTCCAGTCACCACCTTCTTATTCTTTCTCTCTCCGATCACTCCGCTTCACAATTCAAAAACATTTCTCTCTCTTTCTCTGTCTCTTTCTTTTAAAAACGGAATCAAAATAATCCTTCCTTTCTTATCAATGAAAATAACCGCCACCGTGAAACCGTTTCTTCTCCGCCACGATCTCAACGGTCTGTCATTTTAATAGTAATATATATATATATATATATATATATATATTTATATAATTGTGATTGTAATTGATATTCTCCTATGCATCCATTCTGTTGCGTGTCCACCGTGTCGGACCACTCGACGACGAAACCCTCACCACCGCCGCCTTATTTGGAAGTCCACCACATGGCGCATCTTCCGGCTGCCGCGGCAGCCAGATCCGATCACAATAACAACAACAACAACAACAACAACAACAACTTCAACGGCGAGTGTGGGGGACGGCTGAGTCAGGCGCGTGAGCCGGTGGAAATGAAGATAAACGACATAGTAGGGAACGGGATCTCCGGAATACTGTACAAGTGGGTGAATTACGGTAAAGGATGGAGGCCGCGGTGGTTTGTTTTGCAGGACGGCGTTTTGTCTTACTACAAGATTCATGGACCCGATAAGATCGTCGTTAACCAAGAAACAGAGAAAGGATCCAAAGTCATCGGCGAAGAGTCCTTGCGAAGAATTTCCAGGCACAGAAATGGAGCCTCGCTGCCTCAACAAAATCTTCCTCGCAAGCCTTTCGGTGAAATTCATCTCAAGGTCCTTTTTTCTCAACCGCACTGTTACTATTTTTTTGGTTGCTATTTTGTTTTCATTTCTTTTTTTTGAATTTGCTGGCTAAAATATATGTATATTTTAGGAATTTTTCGGTTTCAATAATTCTTATTCAGTTTCTGTATGAATTTCTTTCATTTTTTTTTTTACTTGCTAATTTAAGTTTGTTTGATTTGATTCTCTTACAATTCTTCCTTTGTGATAGCTTCAATGTGATTGTGTATATTTTAGGAATTCTTCGGTTTCAATATTCTGATTCAGTTTCTGTTTCCATATATATATGAATTTTATCCATTTAGTGGTCAATACTGATTGTGAGAAATTTCTTCTTTTCCTTTTATAAATCGTAGTCTATATTATTATTATTATTTTTTTTACTTTCTTATTTAAATTTGTCCAATTATCTTCTCTTATAATTTTTCCTTTGTGATAGTCTCAAGGTGGTTGTTTATTTTAATTTTAAGAAATAAGATTTAATGTGATTGATCTAATTCCTAATGGTTTCGAATATTTAAGCCCTAATTAATATAATATTAAATTTAATCCAGTCTTTTTTTTTTTTTTTCAACTAAAAATTTAATCCAGCCTTTGTATTTGTATAAAGAGTTTTTTTTTTTCCTCATGTTTTTATTTATTTATTTATTTTTAAAATTTTGTCTTTAAATTTTCCAATTTGGTAAATTTCAGGTTTCCTCAATTCGTGAGAGCAAATCAGATGACAAAAGATTCTCGATTTTCACTGGCACAAAGAGGCTCCACCTGAGGGCTGAGACGCGTGAAGATCGAATTACATGGATGGAGGCATTGCAAGCTGTGAAGGACATGTTCCCGCGGATGTCCAACAGCGAGCTAATGGCTCCCATCAACAACGTCACTGTGTCAACTGAGAAGCTGAGACAACGGCTTTTGGAAGAGGGTGTCAGTGAGGCAGCCATCCAAGACAGTGAGCAGATTATGAGGAGCGAGTTTTCGGCACTGCAGACCCAACTTGTGCTGCTCAAGCAGAAGCAGTGGCTCCTCACCGACACCCTGCGGCTGTTAGAGGTACATGTAATGAAATATTGAAAACTTCATGCCAGTCGAATTCAGAATTCTTCTTCATTTTTTTTCCCTACTAGTACTACCACTAATGCATAGAAATCTGTGCCCTAAGCCTCTCAAATAAGTTGCTTGGAGGCTGGGAGTTTATCATTGCTTTGTTCTTTTGTAATTAATTCTTTTGTATAGAGTAGCAGATGGGGCTGGTTGTTTGAACACTTGTGTAACTATTTTGAATCAAGGATAATTGTTATTAATGATTCTTTTAATTATTAAATTGATATATTACAATTTGATGTTAGCCAATACGCATACCTTTTTATTGTGGGGTCATTTGATTGTTGGATTACATAGCAAACTCCATTTCATTGTGGAAATGTTATTCTTACTGAGTTGAGGCCTTTGAGTTTAGTTCCTCTGTTATATTACAGCATACCCAGTGGATGTATATGACTTCCTTTTTTTTTTTTTTTGGGAGAGGTTCATGTGGTGAGTTGTAGATTGTCAATTTTCTCTTGAGGTACTTCTAACAGGGTAGTGTTCTTTTATTCTAGACTGCTGAGATGCTGTTGAAACAGGTTAACAGTAGAGTCATTCCTCATTGATGCCCCGAATAAAGTGTTCATATGTTTTCTTGGAAATAATTTTATTTTTTTATTTTTCCTTTTTTCTGAAATAGGAAGCAAAATATAACTAATAGAGACTTTCATATGGATGTCTTTATGTAGCATGTTTTTATTTTTAGGTCCAGTCAGTGCATTTAAGCATATGGATAGAAACTGTCAATAGTAAAGTAGTCTTTTAGTGTCTCGGTGTTTTGAGGGAAATAATAGAATTTAATGGAAGTGTACTTGCTTTGGTAGCAACAGCTGTAGTTGCTGGTTGTTGTGATAGATTTTGTGGCTGTGGTGACTGGTACATGCTGGTTTGTTGTGGCAAAGTAGCACCAACAATTTTGGCACTGGCGTCTTTGGTTTTGGTGAGGGGAGCAGTTGTGATTTTGTGGCTTTATGGGGGTGAGAATCGAGATACTTGACCTATGTGTGGGTGTTTTTAGTTTTCTCTTCAAAGAATAAGTTTTGTGAGTCACTCTGCTGATACATAATTCCCAAAAGTAGGCTATTTGATTGGTTCGGGGATTTTTGAGATCATTATATATTTGAGTTGTTACTTTTCCATGCTTGCCTTATCTGTATGTTAATTCCCATAATATGTTGTTTATTTATCCAAAAAAAAAAAAAATTCCCGTAGTATGTTGTTTTATTCCAAAACAGATATTCTCTAAACATAAGCTCTCAATATTCACCATATGAAATCACGTGGTGCATAGTAGGTTAAGTAATGTGTTGTAGTGCTTGTCAGTCTCCTACCTGTCTCACATTAAGCTTTGACTTGCTGATAATTGCCTTTTTGCTGTTATGGAATTATTTGAAACTAGAGGGATTTTTTACATTTGGTTTTTCCTTCATTTACTTCATCTCTTTGATGGAGTAGCTTTTTTTTAATACAGATTTTTCTTACCTATCAAAAAAAAAAAAAAAAAAACAGAAACTAGAAGGATTTCATGAAGTCTCTGTAAATTTTTACCTTCCTATTTTAAAATCAGCTTGTGCATCCAGCAATACCACTCCTTTTTTGCCAATCCTATTTAGTGTCTGTCAATCAAATACTCTCACATTAAGATAGATCTTCCTATTATTTGCCATTTTTCTGTAATGGAAATATTTTAACATTGAAAATTTTCACTGCAAGTCCTTAAGCTTATCTTTGCAATGCTAGTGCATCCAGCAATATCACTCCTTATTTTGCTAATTTCTATCTTGCTAATTTTTTTTAATTTTTACATTTGTTAATTGAAAAGAGAATTACTGACTTTATTGCATTCTGGGGGAAAGAATGAAACTATAATGCAACATATTTTTTTGTTCAGATGCAATAACTGTGTATTGTAGTGAGTGATAATTAAGGGAAATCTTGAGACTACAGAGGACACCATTGGAGGGCATTTCATTTTGTTATGAGACTGTCTCTAGTGCAGAAATAGTTAGTTAGATATACGTCTGATATATATATATATATATATTAAAATTTGGGTGTGATATGCAAAACCTTCCTTCATGGAGAGTGTATTTACCAACATCTCAATGGGAGTTTGTTTAACTTTGGTTGTTCTCACAGTATTGTTTATTTCAAATGTGGCTGGGCTAGAAGTACTTGAATTTAATGTGGCAGATCAAGGATAGAGGATATTCTAGCATTTACAGTTTATAATTTAAGCTAAGGGTGTTGAGGATTTTATACTAGGATGCTCTACTTGATGCTTTGAGTTACAATCAGATTTTTGGTTAGTGGCATGTTGACAATTACTTTTCCACTAAAAGGTTCAAATATCCTGTCTATCTAGAAATTGTTTCATAGACTGTAGTCTCCTAGTATTAAATGCTCTAAATTAGTTATGATTTTTTGATATTTTATTTGAAGGAGCATATTTTATGTCCGTTTGAATGTCTTTACTAGATCTGATTGTTCTTAACAGAATGAATATTTCCCTTCTCATACAAGGTTTAAATTTTTAATGTTTTTTTCCTGCTAAGAAACTGTGTTATATTGTATTATGTAGACAGAGAAGGTTGATCTGGAGAATACGGTGGTTGATGAGAGCCAAAGACAGTTCCAAGATCAAGGGGGTTGCTCTTCTAGATTAAGACAAGACAAATTCAGTGGTATGTTTAAATGCAATAATCTGTTGATTAGCAAGTTTTTTAGCTTTGTAAGCTATTATGACCTGGACCATCTGGTATTTGTACAATTAAATATTGGTGCCTTTTGGTTGATGTGTGGAATTAACATTTAGAGTTTGGTCTAATTATCCTCTCCTTTGATCAGAAATGGATGAGGCATTTCTGGGTTATTCTAAAAAGTAATGAACTGTGTCACAATGTTGTAATGCTATGTTATTGAAGGTCAGAAGACATGAGATTGCCTGCCTTTTTCAGTATTAGCTAATATGTGCTGAACTTCATTACAAAACCTTCCTTTTTTTGGACAGTCCATGATTTTTTTACTTGGATTTTTGTAGTCCTCCAATGGGAACAAGATTTGACAGTAAAACTTATGGCATCTAGTCTTCTAATGGGAACAAGATTTTACAGTAAACTTATGGCATCTGATGTGGTTGCCATGTTCAACTCATAACCAAATGATTGCCAATCTTGTGTTGGGACAAGTATGGCTCATAAACTATCTTGCCTATCCTAACATGCCCTTGCTTGTGGTGGTTGGATACCTAAAACTTTAGTTACTTTACACACTTCATATTTGTGCATTAGATTCTTTACTTTTAACACTTTTTTATTTTATTATATTTTTTTGGGGGCTGGGGTTGCCTAAAATATTTTTATTAAGTTTCTAGATTTGCGATTGTTTATCTGCTGTACTAAGTTCTGTATGTTATTCTCAACAAATTAGATATTTTGTCCTCATTCTTCGTTGAATTTTTATGTCATGACAAATATTGTTCTTCGCTAGTTCTGTTGTTATATTCTTGAAAATGGTTAGAAGTACCCATTGTTTTGCGATTTTTTTTCTTATTATCTTTTCTAGTTTTGTCTTCTATGCTATGATATAGTAATTTACTCCCTAATTTCCTTATTTTTAGAAGCAAGTGTTAGTGAATCTGAAGATGATAATGAAAGAGTAGATGCTGCGGAGGAAGAAACAGATGATGAAGACAATACATTTTTTGACACTCGTGACTTTCTGTCGTCCAGCTCTTTCAAAAGTAATGGATCAGATTTTCGGCTATCATCTTTCTCTTCAGATGATGACGGTCTTTATGTGGTTGAATCTGATGATGATATTGACCCTTCCATGAGAGCTGTTGGAACTAACTATACTCATGTTAAGCGTCGTAAGAAATTGCCTGACCCTGTTGAAAAAGAGAAGGGTGTTAGCCTTTGGTCAATGATTAAAGATAACATTGGAAAGGATCTCACAAAAATATGTCTTCCTGTTTACTTTAATGAGCCTCTCTCTTCTCTGCAAAAATGTTTCGAAGATTTGGAATATTCTTATCTCATTGATCGAGCATATGAGTGGGGAAAAAGGGTAAGTATGTGAGCAAGATTTTGATGGGTTTCTTTTGATTTTTTTTTTCTTTAAGTTTCTTTTGCTATATATGTCTTCATATTACTCTGTCACTTGCTCTCATGCTTTTTAAGGTACTCTCACAAATCATGATTTAGGTTTTCACATTTTTATACACTAAATGTACATCTGTTTAGTCTGTTGCAACATATAATTTGAAATGAGTTTCTCTCTTTCAACTTTTGGAGTCTACCAGTGTGTTTCTTAAAGTGGTTATATTCTGGAATTTATTATTTTGGTGATTGTGGTGATTTGACTTAATTCTCCATAACACACTTTAATTTTGCATGGTCAAATTGTATGTAAGACACCTAATACTAGTGGCATCTCTTGCTAGTAGTCTCTGGAAAAGATTTAATAATACCACTCATTTTGAATTTTGGGACACCTGGTGGCCACTTAAGCTGTATTTTAAAAATGCTTAGGAGGATGTGATAAATTTGTGAACAGTCTTTGTTTGTTTGAATTTGTAGAGCATAGAAGGCTATTTTGTTTAATTTTATTGCTAATGGGTTTAGTCCCATATTTTGGGTATCTAATTAATTTTTTTCTTTTATTTATTTTGTTGCCTTTTGTGGTGCTCTCTCCATCTGTCTTGGTACAATGATATATTTGGTGTTAAATCAAGTTGAGAATTATTTGGTGGAACTCTATAAATTGTTTAGACAATGCTGTCAGCGTGTTCCTAGGTGGTTTTGTTTAATTTTGATACGTATGAAAAAGACTTTCAAACTGTAATTAGAGATTGATGCATTAATTAATTGGTCAGCTATTCCCATTCTTTTACTAGCAGTTTACTCCTTGATATTTTGCAGGGTAATAGCCTCATGAGGATTCTTAATGTGGCTGCTTTTGCTGTGTCTGGATATTCTTCAACTGAAGGAAGAATGTGCAAACCGTTTAATCCTTTATTAGGGGAAACCTATGAGGCTGATTATCCAGATAAAGGCCTCCGCTTTTTCTCAGAAAAGGTATAATTTTTCACTCCTGACACTTCAAATACATTATTGATATGGTCTCTCCATTTTGTAATTTATTCATTCCTGTACTTTAAACAATAATGATTGCTTTCAGTACCTTGAGGGTCTGTTTGTGATGGAGGGGGATGGAGGGAGAGGAGCCACCTCCCCTCTACTCCCCTCTTCTCTCCCCCCATCCAAACATTGGGTAAGAGTTAAGATGGTAAATCTAATCGAAACCCTAGCTTAAAGTGGGATGGTTCGATTTGGTGATCCCTTCTGTTCAACCCAAGTATTCTTTCTAAATTATGGTGTCACCTAAACACAATCATAGAGATCTTTCAGAGTAAATAAATAATATAGCAAAATTTGGATTTTCCCATGTATTTTTAAATTTACTGACAACTGTTGTCAATCCAGCATATTGGTTTTACAAATTTTTAAAATTATTTTGGTTCTTTTTTTTTGGTTGGGATGGGGGGCCAAAATGTGTTCGTAAAAGAAGAAAAGGTTAATTTACTGTATAATAAAATTTAATTAAAATGATTACTGATACAATTCAAAGCTGTTGAACAACCTTACCCTAACATGAATTCTATGAATCGATATGGTCTAACTCTAATATGATGTAAATAGAAAAGAGGATGCAAAACAAAAATGATGAACCTCATTTCAGGAAAAGGAAAAAAAGAGAGAGAGAACTCAGCACAATTACGACAAAACTGGAACAAATGGGGCAAAAGTCTGAAATAAGAACTTAAATGATGGCCCATTGTGGTGGAGAAATTGGCCTTACCGTAATTATACTAGATGGGTGAGAGAAAATGACACTGATATATGAGTCACTGCATTTCATAGACAATATTCTGTAACAAATGACCTTTATGTGGTCAAACTTTTAAATGTGTATAATTGCTATTGGGAATGAAAATTGCTAAGTTGCTTTCACTTTTGGTGTCAGGTTAGTCATCACCCTATGATTGTAGCATGTCACTGTGAGGGTACAGGATGGAAATTCTGGGCAGATAGCAATCTAAAGAGCAAATTTTGGGGTCGATCGATTCAGCTTGATCCCGTTGGTGTTTTGACATTGGAATTTGATGATGGGGAAGTTTTTCAATGGAGTAAGGTATTTCTCCAACTGTTCAAGTGATATTTATTCTATCCTGGGTTCCCGTTTGAAATGGGCTTTCTTCTGCCAGGTCACAACATCAATATACAATCTCATATTGGGAAAGCTGTATTGCGATCATTATGGTACAATGCGTATACAGGGAAATCGTGAGTATTCATGCAAGCTCAAATTCAAGGAACAGTCTATCATTGACCGAAATCCTCATCAGGTGCACCCTTTAGTCTCAAATTTTCATGGGTGATATAAACTTGTAGGTCTCTTACAAAAGAATGTACAATATCTCTTTATTCCTTTGCGATTGTTGCAAAATATTCCTTTGCTAAGTCAAGTCTTAATAAATATCTGGTCATTTGAAGTCAAGTCACACTCCTTACAGGATGCAATGGGATTCACTATTAACAATCTAGTACATCTTATTCCAAGTATCTTCTGTATTTATTACATCCTTGGTGGAAGTTTCTTTGAAGCAAAGTAGCTAGCATGCGCCATGGCCAAAGGCTTAGTCCTCTAAATTATAAATAAATGTTAATATTGTTGCTTCTTGCTTTGAGCAATCAGGTCGACTAAGGTGGAGAATGTACCCTGTATGCATTGTATCTACTCTGGTACTTGTGTTTTATACACTCCTTTTCCTTTTCTGGTTTATGTTGCTATATGTTGTAAAATGTTTAAGTTGGAAAAATGAGGATTGTTATCCAGGGGTATGTTGTTTGAAGATACAGCAGAGAGTATGAAGACATGGAGAAATAATAACTATTCGTGTTATTTTTCTCCCTGCTGGGAAATAACTAACGATTTGTGGCCATTCCTCATGGTCTTTCTCTAGGATGTAGATGACCATTGTGTATGATCAATTGGATTCCAACTCACTATTGGACTTTGTATTTAAGCAAGCGATCATCGCCAATTTCATGGAATTTTAGTACGTTATTGGATGATTCAATTTCAAGTTCGTTGCTGTGGTCGTGGTGTTTGTACCCACTAGAACTGTTGTCAGTAGCATTATCGGCTAATACAAAAAATGATTGTTCTTTCAGGTACATGGTATAGTTCAAGATAGGAATGGAAAAACAGAGGCAACTCTTCATGGAAAATGGGATGAAAGCATGTATTATGTGAATGGAGACTCTTCTGGTAAGGGAAAAGGATTTGAGTCTTTGTCAGATGCGCATCTGATCTGGAAGCGAAGCAGACCTCCCCAATTTCCCACTAGATATAACTTAACACGCTTTGGCATCACATTGAATGAGCTCACCCCTGGACTGAAGGTATTTTTTTCATTATTTCCTGAAGTTTCCAATTTGATGTAAATCTTCTTCATTTAATTGGTGGTATGGAAAAAGGAAAGTCAATTGATTTAGTCTCCATTGCTTTTTTTTTTTGGGGGTGCACATGCTAAAGAGATTCCTAGAAAAGCTTATAATTGATTCCCTGGAATCCTAAAATTGTTAAATGTAAATGGTATAATTTCAGTGTGCTTTCAAGATACCCTCCAACTTTTTTTGTAATTTGTTGCGATATTTTTATCTATCTTAAGTGTACATGACATGCATATTCAGGAAAAATTGCCACCAACAGATTCAAGGCTAAGACCTGACCAAAGGTATTTGGAGAATGGAGAGTATGAAATGGCAAATTCAGAGAAGTTGCGGCTAGAGCAGCGACAACGGCAGGTAAACTTGATGTCTCATTTTATTAACTCCACTTGTAGATAGTAGTATTTGTCAAATTATCTAATTTAATAATAGCAACTGAGCCTTGGTATTAGTCAGGAAACCATAAAATCTCACAATAGCACAAGACAATTCATTCTTTAAGGTTCTCAGGCCTGAAAAAAGGCCTTACAGACAAGTCAGATATTTATTGGTCACCCAGTAACATTCTCATTCAGTTGGCTAAATTGACAAAAAAAGGTTTTGCTCATCACGGAGACTTTTAGATACTCAAAACCATTTTCATACAGTGACAAATTGAAGAATGTCCTTACTCATCAGTTGCAAAGTGCAGAGAATTTGGAAGCTGATAAAAGATAGTTTGTTGGAATCCATCATGTGAACAGTGTTGGTAATAGTATCAAACGTATTTAAGTGCACAAGCTTCTTGAAGCCTTAAGCCCAAAATTCAAGCGTGTGCCTGATGTGCCTGATTGAAACCGCACATTTTTCAAATAGTATATTAAATTCTTAAAAAATATTTTTTTAAAATTCATAAAATATCAATCGAAATAACTTAATACACTCAAAATAGTATTATATTTTGCCTCTTAGCTCTAATGGACAATGCAATTGCACAAAGTTTGTAAGTTCAGACTTGCCGACGCACGCGCGCACACATTTATTTTAATGTTTCCTTTACACATGAAGTTTCTATAAAATTTTTGATTAATGCAAAGCTTTGTATTGCGTGTATATGTGACAAACTTGGCCACTGCTCAGGCACCTAGGCAATGACCAAGTCTGTTACACCCTAGGCTTTTAGATTAGTATCTCATGTTCATTATCTTAAATGCTTTAGAATAAGTCTTTTGGCTTTGATTGTAATTGAAGGGACATTGTATCAATTGTGATTCAGGCTCGAAAGATGCAAGAGCAGGGTTGGAAACCACGGTGGTTTGCGAAAGATAAAGGAAGTGATACATACCGCTATAGTGGTGGGTATTGGGAAGCCAGAGAACAGGGAAAATGGGTATCGTGTCCTGATATCTTTGGCCAAATCCCATCTGATCAGTTATCTGAGTAAGTTCAAATTGTTGTTCTCTTAGTTTCTCTATTCTTTCTCATTTTTCGGATGGGTGGCATATTACTGCCTTAGCAGCAGTTGAGGTGTCCCATGACATGCATGTAAAGTAAATTAGATGAAATATGGTTAAAGGCAATAATAGAAAATTTTTTCCCATCTGTGTCCTTCCATTGTGTACTGAAGATATTGGCATGATCTTGGTGTAAGAGGAATATCACAACAGTTGGGTTGATTTAGCAAATCACGACTTAGAATGAGAATTCATATAACTGTTGATACAATTCATAGGCAGCATTTCTAGAACTCCAGTTGGAGATTGAATTTGTGGAACTAATCTAGAATGGCGCAGCACCTATCATGTGTGGTGTAGCATCCTAACTGTGTTGATGTTCCTTTTGACAACAAGTACAATTTGGGGAAATTTTTTTATCTCGGAAATGGTATTTATTCATTCTACTCAAAACTCCAGTCCCTGTAATGTTTTCACTTCATGCGTTTGGAGCTTTTGTGACGTAACTTGAAACACCGAACCTTGTAAGAAGAATGCTTGAATGTGAAAACTAATGGCAGAAATATGTCTGGTAGCATTTCCTATGGTTTTTAAATTTCCAGATGGACAGTAATTGCGTGTGTTTTTAATTTATTTTTAAAAAACATATATATATTTACCAGGTGACAATCAGATAAGGTATTTGTCATTTGATGAAGCTCTCCACCTTGAGAACTGGAAAATGGAAATTAGGCTTTGCATTGGTTACAAAAATATGCAATGTTAGTTATGGATCTCATTAGGTTATCAGTTAAAGCATTCCATGTCAGGGAAGAGTGTGACACACCATATGATAGCCATTATATCCAAAATCTAAACTTGATTTAGCAATAAAATCTAGATCTATTAAGAACTGAAGTTTAATCCTATATCGTTTTAAGAGAGATGGTGCTAGAATCAGGTGAAAATCATCAAAACAAATTATTTGATGTACTATGATGGCAATATAGTTGTATGGAAAGCACTTTTTAATTTTTGTTCTCTTTCCAGTATACCTTGACTTCTTTGCCAAAATTACCTGATTGTGGGTGCAAAATCAATCCTTTAGTCCCCTTTGATTCTGCCCAGTCGTAGGTTCAGGCATTACATTAATATGTATATAGTGCTTATCTTCTCATGCCAGCGGCAGCTTAGGAATTCTTTAGGTTTTACTTTCATGGCGATGTTTCGAGTGTTATTCGCTTTTGATTTCAAAGTAATGTAGAGGAAAAATTGTGATGGTGACCCTGCTTCGAACGCTCCAACGATTCCCTCCAAAATTTGGCTAAAAAGGGGAAACATAAATCCCTCCACAGCAGTACTAAAAAGCTATTGTTATTCTTATTAGCTCCTGTTTTAATAGCTGGTCCAATGGTTAAAAATGATATGCCAGTATCCAATACCAAAATCAAATTCCAGATATTAGATCAGTTTGAAATGAATACATAAGCCACATGTAGGAATTCCTACTTTTTTCACTTTCCAAAAACTCGACGACAAAAGTAAATGAATTCCCGAATAAAATATTTTCAGAGCCCTTGTCCACATCACCAAATGGTTAAAAACAACAAAACCTTTTTTTTTTTGGGTCTGTTGATCTTTGAGTGTCGTGATGTCATGCATGTTGTGGATAATGGGGACTTATGCTGTGTGGATCCATTTGGAGGTGGTTTGGCATCATGACCAGACCTTAGGCCCCGATGTTATGTGGCCATTATCAATTTACAGCTCTAATTTTTTAGCCCATGAGTAAACTAGGCCTATTCCATTACAAAGATAAGATACATATTTTAGTACTACAGGAACCGAAACCTTTAGTTAATTCAATCCTTAACCTAGCCGGGCCATAGACCTTGACTATAAGTTTTAACAAATGAAGCAAACACAAAATCCCCCATAAGTCCATAACCACGTTAAGCCATATACATCTATTTGTTCTTAAAGCAACTGCCACGGCTTTCGTTTATCACAAAGTTTTTCCCATTCGAATGGCATGGAGATACAAAAGTCACCCAGACCCAGAGAGTTTCCCTTTCAATTCCTCATCGAAAAAACCGGGTACCCACAACTCTTCATAACTGTGTCTCTTAAACCACCTGCCTTAACATAACGGACACCCACCATCAATTGGAAACAACCAGAGCTTTTGTTAGGGAAAGAAAGAATTAAAATTAAAAAAGAGAGGATTTTGTGTTAGTTAAACTGATTAAACAAAAATACAAAGATTATCAAAGAAACATTTCTAATGAGATGTATCTCGTTCAGAACACTCCCCTCCAATATATACATGTATCTCATCACACATTTGTACACATGGTAAAGCAGAGAATTTACATTAGACAACTAAGAATCTAAAGAAACTACATGCATAAATAATTTGAAGCAGACACATCCCTTTAAATCAATCTTCACAAGAAACAGGGTTTTGGTCAAAAACTATGTACTCAAGAAAAGAGGGAACATCCCTACAGTCCATCCCAGCAGCAACCCAGCAGCAACAAGACTCAACCCCAATGCAAAAGCAACAGCATACCTTGTGATATCATATCTTGGTTGCCCACGCTTGACTCTTTTCCTCTTGGTGGCCTTCTGCAAGCACCGCCAGTGGTTTCCACGTTTGTAATTAATTCGTGGAAAGACCTCAAGGAGGAGAGAGGAAATTGACTTCTCATTATTCTTAATCTGGATATAAAGGGTTTCTAACTGCAGCAATTGGAACCACTGTTTATAGGCAAAAAGTTGAGAGGCTTGTCTGAAGAAGAGGTTTAGAATGTGCTCCTTCTCAGTAAATGCTTGCTTTGCTGCCTTCTCAGCTTCCCTTGCCTGTGTTTGAGAATGGCTGAGTGCTTCCATCAGCTAAGCTTTGCCAGGGTCAGATTCAAATTGTTGCGGTATCTCTGTAATATCCTTGTGGTTTGTACATGAACTGCTTTTAAAAGTGCAAGTCCCAACAAAAATCTAAGCTAATGTATATGACTTAATATGCACACACACAAACAAAATCAGCATTATACGATTTCTAATATCCATTATAAAATATATAACAACCTGATGATATCATCCCAGAGTAAAATGACTGTAATCTAAACTAATACCTGAATGACTTGCCAGAACCAATATCTGAATACCCTTGTTCAGATGAAACCCCTCGATGTCCATATGTTTTCCCAAAGTTGGGACAGCCCTGTACATGACCAGTTTGGGCCTTCCAATCAAAAGATGATGCCAATGATTCATCATGGTCAGAGCACCCAATATGAGAATATGGGTGTCTCCTGAAAGACTTTTTCTGAGGTGGGGGAAGATACAATTCTCAATAGTTAAGTGACTTCTCCATGACCAGGGACGCTAATTCGTCTTTATCTGTTGTCCGCCACCATGGCTCAGTCTTAGACCCCCCAATCCATGGAGATTCTGGATCTAAGCAAAACTGATTGGCTGGTTTGGAAACTGGACAACTAACAGGATACATATCCACAAGTTCATATTTTTTCATCCCCATTGGCTCAAGATATTCCTCAGCATTCTTACTATATAGAGCATTTTCCTCTTGCTTTCTGACGTCAGAAGCTTTATTCATACAAACAGCAGAGAGTCCATATTGTGCATCAAGAGAAGATTCACAGTTCTTGCAATCATCAGCAGGAATAATGTCTCCATTTTGCAGGTGGACCTCATCAGACTTAGCTATTAAATTTAGAGTGCCAGCTCTTAAGGTTTCCACTTCTGCCTCCAATGCCTTTAACTGTTCATATGTTACACCCTTTTGGTATCCTTAGCTAGGCTGCAATTGGAGCCACCATCTTGTGTCAGTGGGTGGATTGGAAAGTGAAGGATTTCTGTCACAGGGCATAAAACCTAAGGCAGGATGATCTGCCCCATCTGCTGCATTGGTAGGTCCAGCATCAACCTGTTTGGTTGTTGAAGATGACTGACAGCAAGCTAAGTTGGGAGTTCTTTTGGCATCTTCTTGGACAAAACACCGATTGGCTGTTTTCTGCCACACAGCTCTTGCTGCTGCTGCCATCACTTTCCCATTCTTCGACACATTTTACTGCAAGAATTTGTTAACATTTTTGAAACAATAATCCCACTCCTCCAATAGCCCTAATCCCAGAAGAATTATATATAAGGGGGAAAAAAAAACAATTAGAATGCAAAAGTACACAAGATGAGGTTCTAAACTTCAAAGAAAAATGTGAGGTTTTAGGACATGGGAAAAGATTTTACTTTATAAGTTAGGACAATTGTCAGATCAAACTAGATGCTTTTGACCATGCCTAGATTAACACAGTGATGAGTAGCTAAGAATATGTGCAAATGTTCCACCTTTTCTACAAATTCTGGCCATCTTAGAGTAGAAAAGTCTTCATGGTAACAGGGTGAAATTGAGAAATAGGAAAATATCCATAAAGTTTTTCAGTTAGGAAAATTGTCAGACCAAACTAGATGCTTTTGACCATGCCTAATTAACATAGTGATGACTGATGAGTAGCTAAAAATACGTGCGAAAGTTCCACCTTTTCTACAAATTCTGGCCATATTAGAGTAGATAAGTCTTCATGGTAACAGGGTGAAATTGAGAAAATAGGAAAATATCCATAAAGTTTTTACCACCTTGGTAGACACAAGTTTCTCTACTTAGTTTTTGCTTATTTTATGTACTGTTTGTGGATCTCATGCTACTTTTTAGCTCAGCTTTATTTTAAATAATCTAACTTTCAACCTTTTGAAAAGAAGCTACTTTTTAGCTTTTTGTCTCACATTATGCAAATAAATTATCAGAAATAAGTAACTCCTAAACGGAAACGTACGTGCGCGTTTGGCAAGCAATTATAAGCTAGCTTTTTGCTTAATTTATGTATTGTTTGTGGGTCACATACTATTTTTTGTCTCAACTTTATTTCAAATAATCTAACATTTAACATGTTGGAAATATGTTAGCTTTTAACTTTTTATCTTACATTATGCAAATAAGCTATCAGAAATAAGCAATTCACAAAAAAATTTATAAAACAAAATATTCACTCTACTTCCAGTAACCCTAATTGCAATTCCTTTACGTTCCCTAGTAAGTCATCATCATGTTGACTTCATAAGCAAAACTAAAATGTTCAACGAATTAAGGGAAAGCTTAGCAATGTTTTATCACATTAGTAACTTCTATAAATTAGCCAGATGGCATCTCCGTTAAAGAAGATGCTTCATCAGACTGCTAATTTCTGACTGCTAAAAAATATTCTCAAAAACAGAATTTTAACATAAAGAGAGCAATCAGAGTGACTAAATAAAAGTTTGAAGGAGCTCTCCCAACCAGTGCCTTATATTGTCGGCCCTTTGAAGCTGGCTTTGGCGTCCTGGTAATGCTGGTTTTTCTGGCCATACAAGGCTCAGCAGGCACTTTAACTACTGCCAAAAATTTTCTTTTGTGGAGGATCCCATCACCATATCCTTGTCATAAGTATTATGCAAAAACAGGAATCAGCAAAACTCATCTAGAATCTCCACATTAGCCCCTTCCTTTTTTATTTTCTACCATAAGCAATAAGCATGAAAGCCCTTCCTTTAAAACACCAATCTCTCTTGAAAAAGAGAGAGCAGAATGCACCCTGATTAGCAAAGTTTCTTTGCTATATAAGTGACAGGCATGCTATCTTCACTTATCAAATGGACATGGAAATTAATACGAGATATCCTTTAAAATGGAACCATCCACAATTTTTTTGTTGGTAAGTTACACACAGTCACAGACACAATAAGCCTCAAACCAACAATCTCACCCTCCATCCCATTATTATGGAAGGAAAAAGTGTCATTTGAGCTACAGTCTATTGGCAGAAACTAGAGCAACATAAGTGTGAGGGACAAGCTTAATTATGTCATTACAGTTTTACCAAAGCAAATAGAGAAACATGCTTTAAAAAAATCGAAATAGTTGCATGCATGGTCAGTGAACAGCACATGCTAGTATTTACTAAAAATCAGCCCCAAAGGACATCATGAGAAAAGTCATGAGCAGGACTTCAGATGAGTGAAGATTCATAACTAGAACTGAAAGATGCTAAGAACCAGTATTTTCCCTTTGAAGCATACAAAAAATACTGTACAAGATACTCTTTATTAGATACCATGAGCTTACTGAGGGTTGAACATTCACATTGACAATGTAAGGTTAAATCACTTAACAACTTATTCCCAGAGAAGAAAATTAACTATCATAGAATTAGCCAACCCTTGAAAAAGGGGATACTGTTTGCTTGAGAAAGATATGACATCAAAGAGTTTGGCCAACCCATAAGATACAGAGAAATTGAAGTCTATTTCCTTGGAAAAAAGAAAAAAAAAGCTCCATTGGCATAAGCCTTTTGTCGATACAAACCCCAATGTAATTATTAAATCAGACATTGACACAACCAAAAATCACAACTCATGGATTGTAATTAAAGCAAATGACTTTTTATGATCCTTCCAATTGGTTTAAGTCAAAACTACATTTTTATACACAAGGATTCCTACTGTCTTCCGCACAGAAAGCATGATAGTTTCTTGTTAAAGGAACCTCTATCCCAAGTAAAATGGCTCAAAGAATACATACCAACAAGGTTATATAAGAGTATAAGAATGCAACATAAAAGTTCAGTA
Organism: Quercus tomentella; assembly: GCA_028535165.1. NCBI lineage: Eukaryota > Viridiplantae > Streptophyta > Magnoliopsida > Fagales > Fagaceae > Quercus > Quercus tomentella. Next base: position 35,897,926 of record JAPQVY010000144.1, on the reverse strand, counting down.
AAGATGAAAGTTTAATCAGAACCCATATCACTAAAGCTGCCACCAAGCACACCTCATATCACCATTCCAAGCATGAACACCCGATTAAAACTCAATCAAAAAAATTAGCAATTCAAAAAGTGACCAAATTCATCCAGATCCTAACGTCTAAGAGAGAACACAATTCATGTTATAAACATTATTGCTACCTGAAAAGACCCAAAACAACCAAAACCCAGAACAGCCCAAAAAAAGAAAAGAAAGAAAGACTATTCATTGAATTGAAATCAATCCAAAACAAAATTCAAGCAACCTAACAAAACACACACACATAGAAGCTAAAACAACACGTGCAACAACCTGATAAGCTGAGGAAAAAAATAATCCCATAATAGCTAAGGGATAAATGTATAGTGGAACGCATACTTTAAAAAGAAAGAAAAAAGAAGAAGAAGAAATTAACAAAGATAAGACAGAGAACAAACCAAGAGACGTAGAGAGAGAGATTGAATTGGATTATAAATAAAGTTTGATGTAGATGGGCAAGTGGGCACACATCGATCTGGATGAATTTGAAGCTATGGGGTACAAAACTGCACTGGTTTTGAAGGATTGAGATCCAGAAAAGAATTAAGGACCGAGGTAGAAGCTGACACAACAACACGCATGTCTATTGGCTTTGTCTTTGTTTTTCAGTTATCATTTTTTTCCTTCTTTGTCAGTCGGTTTGTACTTTGTACTTAAAGCCTTGCGTGTAATAATACGAGGAATGATAATAAAATAGAAAAGGGTGGAACGAAATAAAATGTATTTAATTAAGCGAAATGAATGAAATAAAATTTATTTTTTTATTTTTTTTAAAAAAGAATGAAATAAAATTAAGTAATTTTGATGGGATATTTTAAAATAAAAAAAATGAAAATGAATGGAATGTAAGGGTATTTTTGGTAACTGTTTTTTCCCCTTATTTTTTGTTTTTAAAAATAATTTTCTATTTTTAAAATTAAAAAACTTGTTTGGCAACCAAAAATTGACAGAAAATAAAAACTGTTTTTAAATTTTAATTTGTGAAGGAAATTGAAAACATACAAAATGTTGTTTTCAGTTTATAATTTTCAAAAGTCAATGAAAATACGCATTTAATTTAATGAATCTGTCTTGTTTAATGAGTTAGCATTAAAGTTCAATTCTAGTAACATATTTAGTATTTTCTATTTTTTCTTCAAAAAAACTATTTTATTTTAATTTCAATTAACCAAACATGTTTTTGATTTCAAAATTACAAAAAATTTGTTTTTTCTTTATATTCCCAAAAACAAGTTTTTGAAAATAGAAAACAAAAACTGTTACCAAACACAACCTAAGTAATTTTGTTTGAGAGTAATATAAAGGGAATGAAATGAAATTTTTTTATGACAATATTACTATTAGACTCCTATTTTATAATAAATGGTTGAATATATAGGCATATTTCATCCCCTCTCATTCCTCTCGATTTCGGGAATAGAGAGGAATAGAGAAGAATGAGTGTTCCCTTTTATCCATTCCATTCCCTCCCATTTAAACTCCTAAACAAGGGAGTGAACTTTCCCTTAAAACTCCCAAGTAAGGGAAGCGAAAAATATTTTAAAATTGTTTTTTATTTTTTTATTTTAATTTCTTTCCATTCCATTTACTCCTCCCAAACAAGGGCTAAGGAAAGATGCGGCACCATTTTAGCCATTTCTTTTTCTTTCTTTTTTTTGATAATTATTAGCCATTTTTATGTTGAGTAATGATTGTTATACACTCTTTATAAGTTAAGATATATATATATATATATATATATATATATATTTTAAGAATAAAGTTAAGATAAGTTAAGAGAGCTTGTATAATATAAAATAAATAAAAAATTAAAAAAACCATATTTTAGCCAACTAAGTCCAAAATTCATCCACATCAGATCATGTAAAGTTATGTAAAAATACATACTTACATAGTTGTTGCAGTAAATTTATATTGGTATTATTTATTTAGTTTTTTATTATTCATTTACGTGTTTTGAGAAAGAAGAAAATGGATAGTAGTTGTTGTATAAAAAAAAAATTAATTAAAATAAATAATTTTTTTTAATATTTTAATTAAATATAATATAAAATAAATAATTTGATATATAATTTGATGTGAAAGTGTTTTGAAAATTGAATATATAAAATAGAAAAGGTAAGTTTTTAATGCTGAATTGGTTATGAATTTTTAGCGAATGCAAGTCCTACACAATGGCATTTTTTTTTTTTTTTTTTTTTTAGAAACTGGCAATTGAAATAGTGAAATCATGATTTTAAAATGATGGAGTGCAGTGTAAATAAAGATTTTTGGTTCCGCATTATTCACTGGTCATAGAAAAAAACATAAAGAGGTGGGCGGCATTTGTTATCGTGGGCCCACTTTCAAAAAAATTTAGATAGGATTAGAAAAGATTGTACTACATTGTTGTCGTTCATTAGATTACGTGGTTCATTAGGTGTTGATTGAACACGTGGCACGTGTTGGAAAACCGAAGGCTAGGTAGGGTCCGCTACTAGGCTAGCCTCTATCCTTATTCCTTTTTATTAATTTATCGGAAGCAACCTTACAAAATATGGCCAATTGGCCACCCAGGATAATTTTATTTCTTCTTCTCATTAAAAAAAAAAAAAAAAAAAATTCTATTTCTAAGTCGTTTCTCCCACAAAAAAAAGAGGGATAATTCTAACCCTATGTTTAGTTTGAAGGAAGAGAATGGAAGAGAAGGGAAAATGAATCAGGAGGAAGGGAAAAATGTGGACCTAAATGATAAATTTCTTAACAAATTTAGTTAATTTCCTTTTCTATCATGCTATTCAAACAGCGGAAATGATTTAATTTCTCTTCCTTTCCCTCTTCTTCTTTTTTGTTAATTTTTTTTTCCTTTTTTAGAAATTCTAAGTCAAGGTATTCACACCCCGTCAAAAAAAGAAAAAAAAAAAAAAAAGGAGTCAAGGTATACATTGATTAAAAATGCTAAAAGTTGTTGGGTACTAATGATTAAATGACATAGGTTTCAAAGTTCAAACAAATATATTTATACTAGGGTTTCTCTCTGCTAGCAAAAGTCTTTTCTTTGAAGCTTCTCCTAGAGTGTAGAATTGTTGTCCCTTCCTCAAAAGGTTGTTTTGTACCTTCAGATAACAAGTTTATCTAAGGTTTTGTGGGTTTCTTTTGTGGGTTTGTGGGAAACTGTTTTTCTTTTTTATTTTTCAAATACTATGAGAGATCATATGCTTTTTGGGTGAGAGGGTTTAGGCATCGGCACCTTCCATTTCAGGATTATATGGAGTCGCCACTTATTTTATAAGGAAAATAAGAAAACTATACAAATTACAACATATTTTGAATAGTACGCATTCTCATTAATTGGAAATAATTACATCTTGGTATAAAGAACTTTACATTGCTTTGATTCCTAGGTACAATCTAGTAAAAAAAAAAAGAAGGAAAATACAATGCCTTGTTTCCTAGTTACAATCTACCCAAAATAAAAATAAAACACTAAATCTACCAGCTTAAGATTCTAATGTTCGGGGGCTAGGTTACAGGATGAGAAGGTGTTAGGCACCCACCCTGCCTAGACAAAGTCTGATCTTCTAGACTTTAAATGACCATTAAGTACTCATATTCAAAATGTCAAATGATATACAACAAATACCATGTCAAATCCTAGACCTAGGGTTAGAATGCTATTTAAGAACCTTAGATCTGCAACTTTATTTTGTATAAAATATTTGATGAGAATGATTGATGAAAAGTTTGGATCTGAGTTTCCATAAAAGAAAAAGAACGAATTTTTAATAAAAATTTAGATCTGGTTTCTTTTTGAATGTGAGAGAAAACAGTTTTTTTTTTTTAATGAAAATGTCAAGTTTTCTTATGAAAAATACAGATTAGGTTTTTGTGAATAAAAAATGTAGATAAGATTTTATAAACAAAATACATATCAGATTTTAATTTTTGAAAATCATGAAAAAAAATGCAGATCTGGTTTTAGTTTTGAAAAAAAAAAAACATGGAACTTTTATGATGGATTCTCTTGCAGATCTAAAATCTTAAGAAGAAATTCAACCCTAGACATATGCATGTTCTTCAATCAACACATTAAAATTTAAACTAATCATGTGAATTTTTCAGAAGCAAGAAGATAGCATGCAATAACATATTACAAACATGATTATATAAACACAAGAAGCAAAGACACATTCATAGAAAATAAAGCATAGGTGAGAGCATGTTTTTCGAAATTAAAATAAAAACCAAATCATGTTATGGAAAGTAAAGTTAGAACATACCTGCATGAACGTATTCCTCAAGGAGGGGATTATTTTAGAGATCAAAGAGAATGAACCTTTTTTTGAGATCTAAAATAAGGTCACTTGACAGAAAAGAAATTCCTAAAGCAAAGTTTCTAGAATTTCTTTAACGTAAGGGGAGAGAGGGGTGCTGATTTATGATTTTAGCTCCCTATTTATAGAGGTTTGGTGCTTAGAAAATAAGCTAGGTCTGATTAGATGCGAATTAGGTGGAATTTTTATCCCTAAAAAATCGAATCTGATGTGCTTTGGCTTAATTTGGACGTTTCTAGGCTGGGCCTCGGAGAAGTGCCGAACAACACTTGCCATGTGCCGATTGGCACTCTCAAGGGCTGAGCCTATTCTCATCTTTTGGATTGATCTGGACTCTTTTTTAGGGTTTTCTGAGTTATGAATTGCACTTGGACGTATTTTCAACTCATATTCCAAAATAAATCCCTTTTATTTTGATAATTAGGTTCTTAAAATAATAATTATCTGAAAGATAATTATTTAAAAAAAAAAAAAAAAACTCAATTATCAACAACTCCCTTGTCATTTGATTATCCATTTTATTCCTATGCAACCAAGCTTATTTCTAATAAAATCCAACCGCCAATCACATATATTATTTAATTAATTTTAATTGTTAACCAATCAGAATTAATTTCAATTAATCACACGTGATCAGCTTCACCCACATACAATGCATGCAGACTATGAAAACCTGATTTTGTAATATCTTTCAATTTGACGGTCCGATTTGGGAAGCGGGCATATCATTGTGATCGTTAGAATCTCAAGATCATTTTTATGATATGTGATGAATGATTTAATGCATGAAATGCAACTATGATTTTTGGGTACTTGAAATGGTCATTCCCGTCAACTTCCAAGATTAAATTATGGGTGCAAAATTGAGTGTCTACGAATATAGAAACAACTTTCGTTCATGGAAAACCTTTCGAAACACTGGGGTGGCCTTTCTTTATCGGATAAAGAAGGTCCTAGACTTCATCTAAAAAAGGAACAAGTTATGAAGGAATTTTGTTTAGCAGCAAAATTTTTAACTAAGCGTACTCTCAACACAGATGCTATCGCTAATACTTTCCAACCTTTATGGCAATCAAAAAATGGTTTCAAAGTAAAAAATATGGGCAACCACGTAGTTCTTTTTACCTTCGATAACAAGAACTAGGTGGAATGGATTCTATCGAGTGAACCTTAGAGCTTTGATAAGCACTTGATGGTGCTACAACGCTATGAAAAGAACAATAATGTGCATGACATGGACTTGAATCTGGAAACCTTCTAGGTATAGGTGCATGATATTCCTTCGAGATTTATGAATCGGGGGGAGGGGGGGGGGGAACAGAACAAATCTGTGAATCAATCGGAATGGTGTGTAGACTACAAAACACTCTAGGAGGCGATGGGGGAGGTTTTATGTGTGTGAGAGTCATTGTGGATGTATTCCAACCTCTCTGTAGAGGTAGGATGATTTCCATAGATGATGGAAAGGAACAATGGATATCTTTCAATTACGAGAGACTATTGAATTTGTGTTATTGGTATGGACGCCTTACTCATGATGATAGGGATTGTGAGTTATGGATTGATAATGAGGGGACTCTAGACACTGAACTCAATAGTTTGGCTCCAAGGTGAGGGCACCACCCTTCTTGGTGTCTAGGAAAAATGTGATTATTGTCCCAGGTTTCTTTTCAAAAAAATCAAGTGGCTCCTTGAGACCACCTCCAGCTCTAGCCCCTAAGCCACTACCTGCAGTGGCGACCACAACTACTATCCCATCATTAAATGCTCATACTAATAAGGTAAGCCTTGAACTTGGAAATAATTCAAATTCTTTTCCTTTCTTAGATACCTTAAATTACTCCATGGCCAAATTATTGACAAAAGATGCGGGTCAAGGGGATCCTGAAGATTTAGAGCATTCATTGCCACATGTTAGGACATATGTGATTCATTTGTTAGGAACATATGTCACTATTTTATGTAATTGGCTAATACAAAACACACTTTACTTGTATTTAGGTAAATCTAGGATGTGTTTAATACTTCAAGGAACTTTGTTTCAAGATCAAGTGTTGAAGCCATGCAAGTTTGTCCAAGATTCAAGCTGAAAAGTGCCTGTCATTAAAGCTCGACAGCTAGCCATCTATCGAGCTTAAAAGAGTTGTTCAGCCCCGTGACTCGACAGCAGCTCGACAGATAGGGTATCTGTCGAGGTTTATGAAAAACAGAATTCCAGTTCTGTTTTGACTCCAATCTGTGATTATGTGTTTGGGCTTTCTTTTCTCACAACCCTAGACATATAAAAGGATTATTTTAAGGGCCGTCAAAGTGTACACAAGTTGCACAAGTGTTGAGCAAAGTTTGTTCAAGCAATTTGTGACTGGAGAGACAGTTTTGCCCTAGTTCATCGTTCTTGTGAAGAAGTTGCTGTGTTTGTGCACCGTAGGGTTTTGTGACCAAGCATTTTCTCGATCTTCATCGTTGGGATGAACTGAAGAACTTTGCAGCCAACAAACTTCTCTAGTTGGTGATTGAAGTCGCGTACTGGGATCCGCGCAATTGGTTAGTCACGTACTAGGAGCCGTGCATCAAAAGGAGAAATTGTCACTACAGAACAAGTCCAATTGGGTATTGGGGTAAGGGTTCAACTGTAGGTTGGTATAAGGTACTGGGATTCCTTTACTTGTAACCGCTTGTTGTGATAATAGTGGAATTTCAAGAGTGGTGAACTTAAAATCACCCGGTGGGGTTTTTGCCGTGTTGGTTTTCCCCATTCGTAAACAAATCACTGTGTCAAATTTATTTTCCGCTGCATACTTAGTTTATTGGTGATTTGTTTGTGCTACCACGCGTTTGCATGTTAATTAACTTGACTAAATTAATTGGTTAATTTATCACAAGGGGTCAATTCGTTTTTGGCCTATCAAGTGGTAACAGAGCAAGCACAATCTGATTAGGGTTAATATTTGCTATGTTGATCCATTGACCCCTGTTTGTCATGGATAGAGGACAGTCATTAATTATACCTCCTTTATTTGATGGCACTAACTATGCATACTAGAAAGTACACATGAGAGCTTTCTTGCAGTCTCTAGATGAGAAGGTGTGGCAAGCTGTAGAGATTGGCTGGACCAAGCCAAAGGAAGTGCCAGGCGATTAGGATGATGCCAAAATCAAGGCAGCAAACTTCAACAGCAGGACATTGAATGCTTTATTTAGTGCAGTCACTAATGAGGAGTTCAAGAAGATATCATCTACTGAAACTGCTAACGAGGCATGGACCATCCTCCAGATAACCTATGAAGGAACTAAGGCTGTTAAGGATTCGAAACTTTAGAGGCTCACTACAAGCTTCGAAGAGATTAAGATGGAGGAGGATGAGTTGTTCGATGAGTTCTTTGCCAAGCTTAAGGACATAGTGAACTCAGCCTTCAATCTTGGGGAAACCATTCCTGAACCCAAGATTATGAGGAAAGTGCTCAGATCTCTGCCCGAGAGATTCCATGCAAAGATCACGGCGATCGAGGAATCAAAAGATATTGACAAGATTCCTTTGACAGAGTTGGTTGGCAATATACAGACCTACGAGCTAGGGTTAACTAGAATTGGCAAATCGGGTAAAGGCAAGAGCATGGCACTGAAGGCCAAGAGCAGTGACACGAATGAGTCTTCAGACGATGAAGATTCTAAGATGAAGTCCTACATCACCAGGCAATTCAAGAAATTCATGAAGAATGCCAATGGGAAGGGCTTCGACAAGGACCGTAGGCAATCCAGTTCTTCTTAGTTTAAGAGCCAAGACAAAAGGAAGAAGGATGCTAGGGATGGCGGTCAATACACTATTCCCGTAGGACCTAAGTGCTTTGGGTGTCAAGGCTTCGGTCACATGAAACAGGAGTGTCCTACATATCTCAAAAGTATTGGAAAGACCAAGGCACTTGCTGCTACTTTGAGTGACACTGAGCCTGGGGATGATTTCGACAATGAGGATGACGGAATCCTGAATGCCTTCACTGCCACTGTTAATCCTACTGAGAGGATTTTTGAAGATGTGGATGAAGAAGAAGAATTGTTGGAGTCCACGTTTGAGAAGATGGATGATCAAGATGATATCCATATAGCTTATGAGAAATTATACAAGCTTTCTGAAAAACATGAGAAACTTTATAGGCTGACCACCAAGAAGCTCAGTGATGTGGAACTTGATCGTGAAGAGCTTTCCACAAAGTTTGATGAAACTAATCAGATTATTGGAGCACTGAGGTTTGAGAACAATTTCTTGGCTGAGAAGACCAAGAAGCTTGAAACGAAGCTATTTCAAGTCAGAGCTCAATTGGAGAGGACTTCAAGTGCAAAGCTTGATGAGATGCTCAGTCTTCAGAAATTTGCTTATGATTGAACAGGTTTAGGGTATGGTCTCTCTTCTTCTAATATTGCTTCTACTAGTACTACTGTTTTTGTTCCTCCTAGTAATAATGCTATTGAGAGCAATGATGTTAAAACTGATATAGCTAGTGAGAACATAGACGAAGGTAAATCTATCTTAGGAGCACCCCCTAAGCAAGATAAGAAAGAAGCTAAAAACCCTAGGGCTAAGAAGGCTAACTCTTAAAAGCCTAAACAGAAGAAGTAGCATCTCTGTCATCATTGTGGAGTTACTGGTCATACTAGACCAAATTGCTATAAGTGGTTAGCCACTCAACAGAGCAACGGCATGATAGCATTTGGAAGCCAGAATCAGCTTTAATCCTTTCTTACTCCCTTTGGAGATCTTCTCAAAGCCCTTATGTTCCTTTCGAACTTGAATGGTTTCAGTTCTTCCCCCTCACCGCCGGATCAAAGGTTCACTCAAAGGAAAGGTCCTTCCAAGGCATGGAAGGAAAATGGCTCCAAGTGATTCTATCACTTTTCTCTTTCTCTCTACTTGTTTTTGTGTGTGCATTACTTGTGCGTTTTGCTTTCAAGTTTTGAGTCAGTCTAGTTTTTTTTGCTTTGCTTTGTTTAACATGTTTTTGTTTGTTTTCAGTTTTGTTTATTTTGTTTTTCATATAAAAAAAAATTTGAAAAATCAGAAAAATACAAAAACAGTGTGTGTTTTGTGTACTTTGGTACTTGTGTACCTTGGATGGCCATTGAAACAAAGTTTTCTAAACTTTGTATCTCTTGTAGCTTAGATGAGCATCTCTATGCACAACTAAGCAAGTGAGCTTTGTGGCTCTTGTTTGTGATGAGTAAGATTAAGTAATCTCTTGTACTTAACACTCGTATCATTCTTTTTGACGGGAAGGACTAGAAAATCCTAAGAGAAATGCATAAATAATCATCTCGCCACTGTTGCCTGCCAATCATGACATGACATTTGTGTGCTTCGGCATAGCAAAATAGGAATGTCAAATGCTTAACATAATTGGGTATTTCTTTTCTCTCTCTTATATGCCCATGCATGATTTGCTTAAAAAGAAAAATATGCAAAGAAAAATAAAAAGCAAAATGATCAAAATGCTTTAAATATGATTGCAAGTGTATATTCTAAGAGATGTGGGAGTTATAGGATGTACCTCGAAGGTAATAGTCCCCATCAAACAGTTATGATTGTGTGTGAGTTAAAATGATTTTCTCATATCTCAAATCGTCATAACATGTATACACTTATGCAATTTTGCAATGTTAATTTTGCAATGTTCTTCACACGCATATTCTTTGCTACTCTTGATACATGTGCAGGTACAATGTGATTTGGCCATCACAAGGTTTACATGTGTTAAATGTATGCTCACTAAACTGTCTTGACTTGTTTTTGAAATATAAAATTGGTTAGACTTGTTTAGTGTGTGTGTGTTTTGGGATCCATATGCTTAAAAATTGTTGTTGAGAGATGGTTTTGAGAGTTTAAAATGTTAATTGGATCATTGGTTGAGTTGCATGCTTGATTGCATTCATATCTGTGTTTTTCCCTTCTTGAAAAACTGTTTTTAAGCAACCTCGACACCTCCTCAACACCTCTCGACACCTGGCCTTTCTGTCGAGATCTTAAGCTGTTTCTTATCGCAATCTCGATAGCTGTCTCAACAGCTGGTGCTTCAATCGAGAAAGTTCCTGGACCCTCGATAGCTTCTTGACAGCTGGTGGATCAATCGAGCTTCTTTGATCGTGTCTGATGAATTCTTCCTCGACACCTCTCGCTCGACAGTTGCATCTGTCGACGTTCTGTTTTCTCGACACCTGTCTCGACACTTGGCTCGATACCTCTCGACACCTCTATTTGTCGAGAATTACTGAGGATCTATATATAGGCTTTAGCACGATCCAGTCCTCATTTTCTCGATCTTTATCGATCTATCCGCACCTATTCACCTCCCAAACACTTTCTTCTCTCTCAAAACCTTCAACCCATGTGATTTTCGGCCTTTCCTAACTTCAAATCACTTGGTATGATCTCTTTTTCTCTCATTTTTTTCATGCATTTCACGCATTCAGACCTAAGTTTTGGGGTTTTTGAAAAATTTTGGGGTTTTTCAAAATTGTTGAGTTATTGTTGAAATTTTGGGATGAGTTTTTAATTAAATGAGTTTAAAACCTCATGCATTGCATCACACATGCATTATAACTATATTTTCATGCATTTAGATGTGTGTTATATATGTTAAACTGATTGTGTGCTGGTAGGTTTGGATTGGACTGAGCCCATGATGCAATTTCTTTTGTATGTCACATGTTCATGCATTCTCCATGCATACGTACTTCTTTTTCAATATACTTGCTATATTTGAACTGTTTGGAGCTTTTCTGGGTGTTTCTTTCTTCCCCCTCACTCTCTAGTTTACGTTAGTGCGTCAATGGCACCAAAACGTAAGTCTGCTCTGTCCCAGAACCCTTTGCGTTCTAGGGCATCCACTTCGTCTTCTAATCCTACCCCTTCTTTTATTCGGTTCCGTGATGAGGTGCCTGAAAGGACTTCTTGGAGAACTTTTCTCGACAAGGTGTTCGTTCGGAACGCTGAGTCATTTTGGCGGACTTCGCCGACATTGACCTTTCCGATATCATTCACAGTCGGGGTTGGGAGTCACTGTGTGACGTCTCGGTCACATGTCCATCCGTGCTGATTCAGAAGTTTTACTCCAACATGCATGGACTCGATTCTTCAATACCTCTCTTTTCTACTCGCGTTCGAGGTACGCGCATTGTTGTCACACCGCAGCTTGTTGCGGATATGCTTCGTGTTCCGAGGGTAGAGCATCCTGATTACCTCGGATTTGAGTGTCTGAGGACTGTGTCCAAAGATAAGATGATCTCTGCTTTCTGCGAGTGCCCTTCTGATTGGGGTGATCGTCAGTTTACACCATGTAAGGCCCTTTGCTAAAGGTCCTAGATTCATGAACATGGTGATGACTTTTGTTTTGCACCCATTCTCTTACTATAACTCTATCACAGAGTTTCGTGCTCAATTTTTGCTTTCCTTATTAGAGTATCTTACTATTGATTTTCCTTCACATTTTATTCTTTCCATTATAGATATGTATAGGGATACGGCTACCCGTGATAAGCTCATTTTCCCTTCGGCTATCATGCGGATTTTATGCCATTTTCTGTTCCTTTTCCCTCTTCCGACCACTTTCCCGTTATGTGTGCCATTGACTACGCTACTGTTAAACGGAGCGAGGCACAGTTTCGATCGAGGCGGTCTGGTACGGCAGCTCCTCCCACTCCTTCTATTTCATCCACATCCGCTCCCTCCTCTTCTATGAGCGGAGTGACTCTAGAGGACATCATGGCGCATCTTCAACGCATGGATGCTCACCTCGATACTCTTAATGATGAGTTATGTCAAGTGAACACCCGTGTTGGACGCATTGCTTGACGTCAGGCTGAGATGGGTGGATATACTATGCCTTCCACTCCTGTAGCCCCTGTGGATGAGAGTGATGCTGATGATGATGATGATGCTGATTCTAATGATGAGGATGATGGTCATGCTAGCTCACCTAGCGATAACGAGATGTCTACTTGACACTCTTACCCTTTGTCATTCGTGACAAAAAGGGGGGAGTAGTTTTGGTTATGAGAGTAGTCATACTTAGGGGGAGGGTTAGCATAGGAGATTTTTGTTAAGGGGAGAGTGCATTTTGAGGGATGTAGTGAGAATTACTTGTATCTTTTTCTTTTCTCTACTTTAGATACATTTATTCTTGTAGCATAGGAGATTTTTGTTAGGAGGAGAGTGCATTTTGAGGGATGCAGTGAGGATTACTTGTATCTTTTTCTTTTCTCTACTTTAGATACATTTATTCTTGTAGCATAGGAGATTTTTGTTAGGGGGAGAGTGCATTTTGAGGGATGTAGTGAGGATTACTTGTATCTTTTTCTTCTCTCTACTATAGATACATTTATTCTTGTACCTTAGGTCTTGTGACCATTATTGACATACATTGTACATATTTTCATGTTGATGTATGTTTCTTTCACCTATCCTTGCATGTGTTGTTTCTTTTCTTTCTTTATACACATGGTTCTTATTACTTGTATGCAATCTATTATTTCTATTTCAAACAAAGATGCCTTGATGAATTTTGTTTAAAATGTTTCAGAAATACAGGTTGTCAAAGTCTACTTGCCATAAACTCTCTTCTTGCAAAGTTTTTCAAGAGTTTGTGTTAGGATAGATTTTATTGTATTCAACAAGTGAATATGAGTTGAGTGATTTATGACTTCTCTCATATGTTCATTTGTTTGTTATGGTTTTGTCACGGATTGCCAAAGGGGGAGATTGTTAGGACATATGTGATTCACTTGTTAGGAACATATGTCACTATTTTATGTAATTGGCTAATCCTTTGACAAAATGCATTTTACTTGTATTTGGGTAGATCTAGGATGTGTTTAATACTTTAAGGAACTTTGTTTCAAGATCAAGTGTTGAAGCCATGCAAGTCTGTCCAAGATTCAAGCTGAAAAGTGCTTGTCATTAAAACTCGACAGCTAGCCATCTGTCGATCTTAAAAGAGCTGTTCAGCCCCATGGCTCGACACCTAGCCATCTGTCGAGGTTTATGAAAAATAGAATTCCAGTTCTGTTTTGACTCCAATCCGTGATTATGTGTTTGGGCTTTCTTTTCTCACAACCCTAGACATATAAAAGGATTATTTTAAGGGTTGTCAAAGTGTACACAAGTTGCACAAATGTTGAGCAAAATTTGTTCAAGCAATTTGTGACCGAAGACACAGTTTTGCCCTAGTTCATCGTTCTTGTGAAGAAGTTGTTGTGTTTGTGTACCGTAGGGTTTTGTGACCAAGCATCTTCTTGATCTTCATCGTTGGGATGAACTGAAGAACTTTGCAGCCAACAAACTTCTCTAGTTGGTGATTGAAGTCACGTACTGGGATCCGCGCAATTGGTTAGTCACGTACTGGGAGCCGTGCATCGAAAGGAGAAATTGTCACTACAGAACAAGTCCAATTGGGTATTGGGGTAAGGGTTCAACTTTAGGTTGGTATAAGGTACTGAGATTCCTTTACTTGTAACTGCTTGTTGTGATAATAGTGGAATTTCGGGAGTGGTGACCTTAAAATCACCCGGTGGGGTTTTTGCCGTGTTGGTTTTCCCCATTCGTAAACAAATCACCGTGTCAAATTTATTTTCCGCTGCATACTTAGTTTATTTGTGATTTGATTGTGCTACCACGCATTTGCATGTTAATTAACTTAATTAATTCACTTAGCTAAATTAATTGGTTAATTTATCACAAGGGGTCAATTCGTTTTTTGCTTATCACCACATAATGAGGACCCAGAAAAATTGGTGAACTATTTTCCGAGAAATGAGTGGAAATTGATAAAGATTTGCAAAAATTTGTTTCCTATGAGCATATTTTTTGGGAAACAAACTTGGAGATAGACAAAGGAAGATATCCCAATTAACATGGGGATTAATAAAAACAATCTGAGGGTAATGAGGATTCTCAGTCACACCACAACTCTACTCTCTCTCTAGCACGTTAACCCCCATCTATTTTAACAGATATATCAAATTACTCATAGCCAAGCTTGGGTAAATAGACTGTCGTTTGGAATTGTCAACAACGAACTACCAATGGAATGGAATCAGTTATGGAAGATGCTGTGGGACAAAAAAGAAGTTTAAAGGGGGATGATCATATTGTGTTACCTAGTAAGAAACGGGTGGCTTCAAAAAATGATAAGGAAAACCAGAAGATATTGGTGGCGGTTGGATTCCAGCCCTACTAGAAGCAATGAGTCTCATATGTTGGAACAGTCGTGGGCTTGGGAACTCACGGACAGAAAATCAGCTTGCCAATTTGGTGTGGGCTAAAATCCCTTCATTGTGTTTTTGGCCGAAACATGGACGAATGAAGCTAGGCTATATCGAGTTCAGGATCGTTTGAAATTTAAAAATAAATTTGTTGCCCCTAGGAGGAATAAAGTAAGGGGTTTAGTGGTTTTTTGGAAAAAAGAGTTTGACCTTATGGTGGAGACTTTTTCTAAGAACCATATTGACACGACGATTAAGAAAAATACTGAGGATGAATGGAGATTTACAAGTAAGGGGAACCAGATACACAAAATAGTCATGAAGCCTAGACTAAATTATGTACTTTGAAGAGATGTAGTTCTACTCATTGGCTTTATGTGGGTGATTTCAATGAGATCACAAAGCAATCAGAGAAGAGGGGGGGCCGTATTAGGCCTCACAACCAGATGTAGCCTTTCCGAGACGTTTTGGATGAATGTGGTTTCATATATATGGGTTTTATTGATTCCTAATTTACTTGGCATAAACACTATGCTAGGTATACAATTTGGGAGAGACTTGATAGGGTAGTGGTGATGAATGACTGGTTTGCTAAATTTCTGGATACTAAAATACACCACATTGATGTTACTACATCAAATCACAAGCCTCTGTGGATTGTGCTAGAAGGAATGGAATGTAGACAACAACGACCCTTCCGCTTTGAACAAATGTGGATGACAGAACAAGGGTACATCGATACTATTGAAGCTGTTTGGAGGAATGGGGAAGATGAACCATGGACTATAAAGCTCTTGAAGAAGGTTGATAAATGTGGTAGTGAATTATCAAAATGGACTAAAAGAGTTTTGGGAATGTTCGTAATGAGTTGGCAAAAAAGAGAAAACTGTTAGTTCAAGCTGAGAAACATGTTATCCATGGAGGTGATGCTACTTGGATGCGAAATCTAGAAAGGGAGATTAACAGATTCATGGATAAAGAAGCAAAAATGTGGTCTCAGAGGGCTCGGGTGTCTTGGCTAAAGGATGGGGATCCAAAACACGAAGTTTTTTCATACAAGAGCTTCGTAAAGGAGGCATAGAAACTATATCATAGGTCTCTATGTTAACTTGGGCCGATGGTGCACATAAAAACAGGAGGATTGTTGATACCATGGTTGAGTTTTACCAAACTCTTTTCACCTCGAATAATCTGAATAGTTTTGATGAAGTACTGGATTAGATTCTACAACTGGTCATTCCAGACATGAACCTGGAATTGGAAAAAAATTTCACAGCAGCAGAGGTGGAGGAAGCCTTGAAGCAGATGGCACCCTTGAAATCACCCTGACCTGATGGCATGCCTCCCATGTTTTTTCTGAGCTATTGTTCTCTTGTAGGTGCTGATGTAACTGAAGCTATCCTCCTCTACCTAAACTCAGGTTCCCTGCTAAAGGAATTATGTCATTCCTTTATCACACTTATACCCAAGGTCAAGAATCCAGAATTTATTTCTCAATATAAACCTATATGTTTATCTAACGTGCTGTTTAAAGTTTTCTTGAAGGTACTGGCAAATAGGTTAAAGGCAATTTTACTAGGCCTAATCTTCGAGCATCAATTTGCCCTCATGGCAGACCGGCTTATCTCGGACAACATTATGGTGGCTTTTGAGACTTTGCACTACATGCATAATCATAGCTCAGGAAAGAAAAGGTATATGGCTCTAAAACTAGACATAGGCAAAGCATATGATAGGGTGGAGTGGGCATTCATGGAAAAACTGTTGAGAAGATGGGCTTCAATGGTGGATGGATCAATCTCATGATGGAATTTATTACTTTGACACCATACTCAGTACTTATTAATGGCGAACCTCAGGGGCATATTACCCCAACTAAAGGACTTAGATAGGATGACCCACTATTGCCCTATCTTTTTCTTCTATGTATTTAGGGGTTACATGGCTTGATAAAAAGGGCAACAATTGAGGGTGATGTGGACACAAGGGGTCTTTTGGAGTCGCCACCTACTTTTTGCAATGGTCTAAGAACCATATATATAGCGTCCTCTTGAGGAAGGACCTTTGATCTTACTACCAGAGTATGGGTTTGGAGTTTAGGTACGCTCTTGGGAAGGTGTTAGGCACCCAAGATCGCCCAACCCTAAGGTTGGCCTCCCATCATTGTGTCTTAATCTTAACATTATTAAAAACTAGTTCAACACTTGTATTCTAAACTCACACACACACTAATCATGCATCAAACATACAACATGGCATCCTTTATCCCTAAACAAGCATACTTATCTATCCATAAAGCAAAAGAGAGCCAAACACACAAAAGAAACCCTAGCATTCATCCAACATGTGAAAGACCCTATCATACATCTAAACAAGACAGCAGCCCCAAACATGGCAGCAAACATATCATCAATAGCAAGCAAATCATCTTATGAACAAGGCATTAACAAATTATAAACCCTAATCATACATCTAAGCATGCTTCATCGTATTATCGAAATAAAACCAACACAAATGCATGGACATTTCTAATGCATGACTTACAATTACTTATCTTTCAGCAACATAGCACCTATGGCATTGATGCATGGACATGTGAATGAATGGCATAGCATCAAAGCAAGAAACAAACATAGAAACCCTAATCTAAGCATGTTGAAAGACAAATAAATATGTAAGGTAGAGGCATAAAGACTTATAGAGCCTAAAACATATGAAAAGAAGCTAAACGGAACAAGCATATGAAGGCAGGAACAAAACAAACAAAGAAAAATTAGGGTTTTTGGACAACGGCTCATGCACGCAAGAACAGGTCTGCGTGCGCAAGCAAGATTATGTGTACACAAGTCCTTGCCCAAAAGACCTAAAAACACAGAAATAAAGCAGAAATGAAAACCCTAATTCTAACAGCCAAACATGCTTAGAATATACAAGAAAACATAAACCTATTCTAAACAAACAGGTTATAACACAAAAAAAGAAAAAGAAAAAAAGATTAAACAGTAAAAGAAAGACTAAAAAAGAGAAAAGAAAGGTTGAATCTTGATACCTCAAAAAGGAGTTCCCAAGCTTTGATTTTGACTGTTCCCCTCAGTCAAATC